>BSBM01000837.1:1965000-2254631 GCA_027924585.1 Larix kaempferi | reverse complement strand
AAGGAAAAGACATTGTTGGCAAATTCTATGAGAAAGGATTCTGGAAAATGGCAGAGGAGATTGTACTTTTTAGTCCGCCTCTTGTGAAAGTTCTAAGAATGGTGGATGGTGATAAAGCAATGATGGGGTTTATTTATGAGGCCATGGATCAGGCCAAGGAGGCAATAAAGGATGCATATGAGGGAAAAAGACAAAAGTATCTTCCTTTGTGGAAAATAATTGATGAACACTGGAACAAACAACTCCATCAGCCTTTACATGCTGCAGCCTATTACTTGAATCCAAGGTAACTAATTTCAAAGTTTTTAAGTTATTTTATTAAATTTTAATTGCAAAAGTTTATCATCTTCTTAAATTGATCATCTACTTTGTCTTGACTCTTCTAAAGGTACCATTACACAAAAGATTTTGAAGCAGATGGGGAGGTAAAGGAAGGATTTGTATAAATGCATTGGGCGCATGGTCTCTGATCCCGGTAAACAAGACAAGATCCACAACAAGCTCTTGCATTTCAATGAGTCTTGGTATCTTTGGCATGGCTACGGCTATATGGTCTAGATCTAAATATCCTCCAGGTAATAATAGAATTTAGAAAGTCTTTAAAGTTTAGAATTTGAGTAAAACTTTTAAATTCATTTGTTAATTTTCCTGTCTTTACAATGTATATGCAGCATATTGGTGGCAACAATTTGGTAGCCAATGGCATGATTTGCAGAAGTTTGCAGTTCGAATATTGAACCAAAAATGTAGTGCTTCTGGTTGTGAGCGCAATTGGAGTGTTTTTGAGCGTATACACACCAAGAAGCGAAACCGTTTAGAGCAAAAACGGTTAAATGATATGGTATTTGTTCAGTACAACCTTAGGTTGAGGCGCAACCAATTGCAGAAAAGGACCCCTGAATCGTCTTCCATATTCTTGGATGATGGTGATGCCTTAGCAAATTGGGTTGTGGAGACTCAGCCACCAACATTTGAAATTGACAACGAAGACCTTTCATGGATGGATTTGGACCCACTTCCACAACAACAGGATGTTGAAGGTGATGTTGAACAGGTGCCTTTTGGACCAAGGGAGTCAAGTCAGGTGGCCCAAGCCCAAGCCCAGACTCACCATATTGAGGATCAGGATGTAGATGATGGCTCAGAGTCTGAGTCGGAGGCCTCTGAGCCTGAGGATTCAGATGATTATGATGATTAGATTGTTTAGTCTTTGACTCCAGTCTTTTTTATAAGCCATTTAGAGCCTTTTTGATGATGTATTTTGATTCAGACATGTATTGCACTCAGTGCTAACTGCTATTTTGGTTCTATGCACTCTTATTTGCTATATAAATGAGAAACTTTTCATATTTTGTGTATAATGGTTTGAATTCACATGGATGCACATGAATATATATATAATTTTTCAAAATTTGAATATTTTATGTATTTTTGGTGGACCGGTTTTGTGATCCGGTTTTTTTTTCTGGTTCCAGTTCTCAAGGTTGACCAGTTCAACCACCGGTTCGGTTTTTGTAACATTGCCATAGATCCTCCTAACTCTAGCTGGAATCTCACACATCCAACCCCCTTCACTGCATGCATGGTGTCAACTCCACTATCCGCATAGCAGTCTAAGTCTATCTTTGAAACACTAAGGAACACCCACCTCATTCCCATTATATGGTGAGATGAATCACTACCCACAACCCATGCTCCAATGCCCTCAAACCTTGCACTAACTCTGCCTAAAAGACAAGAGACCAAAGAAAATTCCTTCTCAAACTTCTTCGCAATGTCCTCAATCTCAGCTAATACTGCTACCTCTTTCTCATTCTTTCCCTTCTTTTTTTTGTTTGGACATTGACTCGCTTAGTGGCCAGTCTTGTGACAAGCAAAGCAATTAACTTTCTCATATCTTTCTTATGTTCACCTTTCGAGCTAGACCCACCACCGGGGCCCTTCTTGGGCCTCTGCTTGCTCTTTCCTGTGAGAGCAACATGCTCCTCATCATCTCCATGCTGTTGGATTGTGTGGCTGGAGCCAACTCTCATCTCCTTTTGTATGAAATCGTCCCAAAGTCTAGTCCATATGGGCATGTTCTCTTTGGCAACAATCGGATGCACAAGGTCCTGCCATGGTTGTGAGAAACCATTCAAGACAGTTCTAACCAACTCTGCATCATTCACTTTCTCACCAACAACACCCAACTCATCATATACCTGTGAAATTCTGGTAAGGTATGATGTAACATTATCAAGCTTGGTCATCTTAGTATCTCTCAATCTTTCCCTCAAAATCATTTTTCAGTTTTGATTATTGTTTTGGTACAGCTTCATCAAAGTTTCCCACATCTCAAAGGCATTCTTTTTACCGGTCACATGAGGCATAATGTCATCTTTCACTACATCAAAAATAATCGGCTTCGCCTTCACATTCTTCTTGGCATAATCAACCAAAAGAGAAAGATCAGTAGGAATGGGCACAGTTTTATCAACTACATCCCATAAATCACATTCCTCAAACAACAACGTAATCCTCACCTTCCATAGAATAAAATTCGATGCACCCTCTAGCCTATCCTCATACTGCAAGCCAAATGTCAAAGACATACTCACTAACCAACCAACAAGCAGCCCAAATCTGCTAGGTGAAATAACTCAGCAATACCCTTGCTTGTGTCAAATACTGGTTTTCACTGATCACTTTCTCAGAGTCCCAGCTCTAATACCATGTTGAAGTTTCGTCAAACACTTAGCCAACAACTAGATTTCAATCTCCAATAATTATTCACTATTAATGCATGTTAAACCAATAAGCATTCAAATGGAACTATGAGCAGAAATACAAATGACTAAGAACTAAAAATTTGCAACGGAAAACGAACAGTAGACAAACATTCAACCATACATTTGACATAGTAATTTTTTGGGCAATGCCCCTGGGAAAACCCTGAAGGGAAAACCAATCAATGAGAGAATTTTATTATGCAACTCACAAAGAAAACTCAAAAGTGTTTACAGCAATATAACTCAACAATTAATGCACTTGTACAATTTGCAAGAATTCCAAACCACCTCGAAATTTGTGCCCAATGTGTAGTACGGTATGTATGGCCTTCTTGGAAATCGTGCCCAACTATAGTACGCCCTGTTAATTTTAGCATGTACACTGCCTCGAAAACTGTGCAATAAATGTAACAATTTTACAGCCTGTATGACCGTCGAAAAACATGCCCAAGACTATGTACTTCTCTGCTATACAATCTCCTCGAAATCTATCCCTTGTATGGTCCTCTCTCCTGTTGTACAATCACTCTTCTAAGCATTAAATGTTGCCTCAGAATTTGTGCCCTCTTCCCCTCCCTGGAATCTATGCCCTCTTCCCCTCCTTGGAATCTGTGCCTTCTTCCCCTTGCTGCAATCTCTTCCTCTTTCTCTTTAGCTCTCCAAAGTTTTTTCACTCAATGTATCTCTCCACTCTCCTTAGGGCGCTTTTATAGTTTCACTAATGACTCTTCAGCTACCTCCAGATCTCAACGGTCAAGATTAGATCTTGTTGATGTTTGTAGCTTCGAGAAGTCTCCTCCACAAGTCAGTCGAAAGAAGAAACAATAAAATAATAATCATTTTGCAAATGTGCAATTCGACCTCACCTAGAAGACAAGCCAACCCCAACTAAAGTGAAAAGGTCAACCAAAGAAAAGTATAAATAGAGGTGACGTCTCCCTCATTTGTTTACCAAGCAATTCGCTCAAGTCTACTCCACAAGTGCACAAGAGAGGAAGAAGGACGAAGCAAAGAGAAGAAGGCTAATTCTTGGGGTTTTGCAATCTTTGGAGAGATTCTTCTTTGTCTCTAGGGTTTGCCCTAGAGTTTGTCTATGTGATTACTTATTGTATCTGGATGTACTTGTATCTTGAACTGATTCTCTCATAAGAAAGGTTGTCAGGTTTTCTTCCCTTGTGTAGAAGGGTTTCCCAGGATAAAATTCTGTCTCTTTGTTTTTGTGCATGGTTATCTTTTAGTGATCCTATTTTGTTTCCGCTACATATAATTAAATTTATACTGCTATATTAAAAATCTAACATGGTATCATAGCAGTGTTGAATAGATGCCATTGTCAGAAACTAGGGCATCCAAGTTTGGACCTTTCTCTCCATAGATTGAGTTGGAAAGAGCACTTGTGAACTCGCCCTAGGAGGGCACACCTTTCTGTGGAGACAAATTCTAGTTTGATCATTTTTCAATTTTTGACCTAATTTCTTAGTTCTACCAAGGTCAAGAACTAGGGCTTCCTACTTTAAGCCCTTCTGACCACAGATTGAGTTCAACCTTAGCATTCTTGAACTCCCCCTAGGAGGGTGCACCTATATGTGGATGCAGATTTCAGATCCGAGGACTTCCAGTTTTGACCTAATTTATGTCGGAACTGGGAAACTATGGTTTCAAATTTTGAGTTTTTTTGTCCACAAATCCGAGAGAAAAGGAGGACCACTCAACTCGCCCTAGGAGGGCACATCTTTCCTTGGGATTAGATTTCCAAAATTCCAAACTTCAATTTTGACCTAGCTCCTGCTAGGGTTTCTGCATTAGATTTTAGATCTCAGTTTTCCAACCTCCAGTCAAGATGAATAGTGTTAAAGTGGAAGATAGACTTGATGGGGCTTCAAACTTCAACTCATGGAAGTCCAGGGTACTCATCATCTTGGAGGAGAATGATCTTCTAAAATTTGTGAATGAAAAGGTACCAGAACTAGAAGAGGAAGAGGAAGGGGAAGGAAGAGTCATGGCAGAAAAGATAAAGGTGAAAGATCAGGTCCAATTCCAAAACAGGAAAAGAAGAAGGATCTTTCACATATTCAGTGCTTCAAATGTGAGAAGTACGGTCACTATGCCAGACAGTGTCCCTTATCGAAGAAAAGAAAGCAGCATGCCTCAATCGCTAATGTTGATGAAGAGACTCCACTGAAAAGGTCAAAGAATACAAATGATGATCTTGAGGAAAGTACAGAAGATCATCGAAAGGAGCACTTCTTCTAGTACACTCTATGAGTGCACCAATGAATGCAACATCTAGATGATGTGATTGTCATTGGTGATGTATGAAGATCTAGGTTTCAGAAAGAAGATAAAGATTTGAGGACTCCACTGATCCCTACAAGGAGGCAGAGATCAAGAGGGAGCCAACAAAACACATGAAAGATAAGTATTTGTACTGTCATTTGAGTTCTCCGAATATTTGATTTAAAGGATATGTTCATAACAGTTATATGTAGATCTATGATACAGTTTTATTTTATGCATTTATATATGAGTGAGATTGACGAGCAGTAGGCTCATGTCATGCATGTTATATATATGTTGAGTAAGTAGCCTATAGTGTTGCACAGCATCTCGTGAGCACTTGATGGAGCTAATCTAGGATGAAACCTCTTTGCTAACATGCTAAGAGAAGTGCACGCTCTTGATAGTGTGTTCTAGTGAAGATGGAAGGCATCCAAATAGTTAACGAGTGTGTTTGGGATATGGATGGGTGTTATGTTGAAGCATTGGCTAAGATGCTTAGATAACTGTGTGAACTACTGCCATTACATTGAAATCTCAATATGATTTGATTGAATTTCATGGTCATGCAATGTTGGTAACTAATTGACTGAACTTGACTTGTAGGAAAGATCATGTGCTATGACCTACAAGAGACTTGTTCCGAAGAACAAGTGATAGTTGTTCAGCAAGGGGACAAGTGATGGATGTGAAGATCTCGTTGATATTCAGTATTTGAGAGGAAGCATGATGCTCAGAAGCAGGAGACTCAAATGCAGAGGGAGTAGGGCACTCTAGCACAAAGGGAGATGTGATGAACTTGAAGATGGATGTTTGCAGCATCGGGCGGAAATTCCCCCAGTATTAGCCATGTGACTTGGCTAGGGGTGAATGGTCTAGTGGTAGGGAAGTATTTTCTCTCGGACATCCCGTGACAAGGTGGGGAGATTGGCCCTTGCATGATGAGTAGTGTTGTGGCATCAGGCATTCCCTCAATATTCGCCATATGACTTGGCTAGAGGTGAATAGCTCAAAGTAGGGCGGTGCCTTCTTTCTATCATCCTATGACGGGGTGGGAAGATTAGTCCTCAGTTGCACACACTATCCTCCTAGAGGTTGAGAATCGAGCATTTCCCTAGTGTTGGCCATAAGACTTGGCTAGGGGTGGGTTAAGTGTGGACCTAGTACATTAAGTCTTATGTAGACCTATAATCCATAGGTCTAGAGGATCTCATATGGAGATTGACGATTGAACGTATGTTGGTCTCTCTACTACATATGTTCATCCTTCTAATGATCATGAAGAGTTGTAGTTAGTAGCAGCGGATGAGTTCTCTGAAATTCCTCAGTTACTTCAGCATGCTACCTGAGATGTGGGGACCACACGAAGAGCAGTTGGCTTCCAATTGGATTCATGGCAGACTCTAGAAGTGGTTAGAGCATTACTTGTGCCTAAGTGGAGAATGATCTAGACGAGAACTACTCAGTTGACCTTTGAGGAGGTATGCATATGTTCAGTTAGAGCAGTGGCTCAAGATTCAACATGTGCAGGTGGCACAAACTATTGATGATGATTCACTGATCGTGATGTTGTTCCCCACCAAGACAGAAAGATTCATTGAAAGATGCAGAGGGAGTTAGCCTCTGAGTTCGAGATGAAGGACCTTGGCCTGATACATCATTTATTGGGATTAGAGGTGTGGTAGAGACATGATGAGATCTTCTTGAGTCAGGGGAAGTATACTATTGATGTCCTAAGAAGATTTGGGATGATGAACTGTAAGTCCATGGCTACACCTATGGTGACAAATCTGAAGAAGTTGAATGACTCAGCTTCCGAGTCAGATTTGGTAGATCCTACCATGAACAGACAACTGAGTAGATTATTGATGTATCGGGATAACACCAGACCAAATATTTGCATTACACTCTCATGAGAAGTTGTGCTTATTTTCTTTGTGAGGGCCAATGTTCAAGATGCAGTTCAGATTGGCATCTAGGGTGACACATCGTATAGGCTGATGGACTAGCCAGTGAGCAACTCCAGAGGGAGAGTATGATGCAGAGTTGCAGAGGGAGTCTGCAACACGGTTCCAAAGGGATTCTGGAGTGATATCCAATGACATAGAGAGAGTGAGAGGCTCATCTCAATAGACTCACTTGGTAAGAGATAACACTGATGGAGGAGCAACATTGTTCAGTAGTGCAACTTGCAGTGGTATGCTATGGTGCAAAGGGGATCAGTCCAGCTCCTATTTCCTACAAATAATCAGATTGTGGACATTCTCACCCAACCTCTTCCCAAGGCAAAGTTTGTGTACTTCTGAGACAGGCTTGGAGTGGTGGAGAATGTCTCCCTCGTTGAGAGGGAGTTTGCAACATCAATGATATATTCTCTCTCAACTAAGAATGGTGGAACTCTCCATGTGAGAGACAGATATCTATTGTGGACATATCGACAGACTGATATGTTGTGCATGGGTGCACTCCTCGCTGAATTGAGTTACCATGAGATGCATGGGCGCACTCCTAGCTGAGATAAGTTACCATGAGATGCATGAGACGCATGGGCACACTCCTCGCTTAGTTGAGTTACCATGAGGTGCATGGGCACACTCCTCGCTGAGTTGAGTTACCATGTGATGCTACGCTCCTTGATGGACTGAGTTGAGTTGATTTGACTCCCCGATGGACTGAGTTTAGTTGATGACACTTCTCGATGGACTAAGTTGTGTCGGAAGACCTTTCTTATGATGACGAGATGTTCAAGATAGTTGTGATGCTCAAATGATATCTAGATGTGTTTCAGCATGATGATACATCCCTAGCTAAGAGGGAGTGTTGATGTCTGTAGCTTTGGGAGGTATCCTCCACAAGTCAGCCTAAAGAAGAAACAATAAAATAATAATCATTTTGCTAATGAGCAAGTCAGCCTCACCTAGAAGACAAGTCGGTCCCAGCTAAAGTGAAAAGGTCAACCAAAGAAAAGTATAAATAGAGGTGACGTCTCCCTCATTTGTTTACCAAGCAATTTGCTCAAGTCTTCTCCACAAGTGCGCAAGAGAGGAAGAAGGACGAAGCAAGGAGAAGGCGGCTAATTCTTGGGGTTTCGCTATCTTTGGAGAGATTCTTCTGTCTCTAGGGTTTTCCCTAGAGTTTGTCTATGTGATTACTTATTGTATCTGGATGTAATTGTATCTTGAACATATTCTCTCATAAGAAAGGTTGTTGGGTTTTCTTCCCTTATGTAGAAGGGTTTCCCAGGATAAAATTCTTTGTGTCTCTTTGAATCTGTGCATGGTTATCTTTCAGTGATCCTATTTTGTTTCCGTTGCATATACTTAAAGTTATACTACTATATTAAAAATCTAACCGATCTTGGCCTCACTAGATCTACGGTTATGACTTATCTCTCATTGAGATGACTTAAATCACTTAAGTCACTCAAACTTTATAAAAGCCACTTTAGTCATTAAAAATAATAAAACTCACTTTATAAAGAGCTCACCTAGAGAGTCACTTTTCGGACCACTTCTACATGCTAGACACGTAAGCTATGTAGAAAGTACATGTCTGAGCTACAAAAACTAACATTACCTTTAATACATGAAGTTATCCCATACTTAAACAAAATAGAATTGTCCCTGTCTGAGCCTACAATTGTCCCTGCCATGTCTCCATCATTTTTTTCCTTCACTCCTTTGTTGATGATGTTCTTAAACCTGTTTTGTCAACCCTTTTCTTTCAACACTATAGACATCATCTCCGTGCATGTAACCACCCTGTTTGGCCCAATATCCCCCGGCTGAATGCCTCCTATCTCTGCCCAAGTTTTTGTGTTTTTAACTTGTTCCTTGAACTCAAATTCTGCCACTTTAACTTTAAACAGCAGTGTCTTCATCTCTTCAATGACATTGTTTCTTCCCTGGTCTCTTCCTCCTTTGGAGATGGCTCCCTTTCTTTTTGAAACTAATCTTCTTCCATATGCTTTATGTGTTTTGTAAGGTATTTCTTTTCCAGCTGTCTTTTCTAGGCATATTTCCAAGGTTCGAATGTCTTCTTGTTTGCTTCAATCTTGTATTCTTAGCTGCTGATTGTCTAATTCGGCCTTTCACAGTCAGAACTGTACGTACTGAATAGCACTTAGGTTCCCGAAAACCCAAACAAACAGCCCACTTGTTATCACGCAGATATGCACCCACAGATCTGCCTACTAAGTATAGGCCCCCTAGCCCTGCCACAGCTTGGTGCCTCTCCATTTCAGACTGGTGCTTTTCCAATCCAAGTGGGATGTCCCTGATGTCGCAAACTGCAATCTGATGTTGCACACTGCAATCTGATCTGCTAAATCTGATAGAAATATTAATGAAAACAGCGTTCTAATGTCTCCCTTTTGACTATCTTAAACAGTTAGAAGGGAGGGCAACTCATGAATATTAAGTTTAGAAAGGTTGAGACTTGAGACAATTTTTTAAAGGACCTTTAACTGAACAAAACAAAATGGAAGAATGAACGAATGCGTGTATGAATGATTGAAGTAAAATCAAGTCATAAGCAAGGAAACACTTCAACATTTACCTTAGATTAAATCATTAGCACCATGAAACAAAGAGCTAAAAGCAAAGCATAATTGAATCTTATTACTTGTTACCAAAAGACTGTTTGCACCATGATGGTTGACGTGCAACAGGCTGCCAATAATCTCCTCGCCAGTAAATGCAGGTGGTGGTCAGAGAATGGTGAAAGAAGAGGGCTGTGCTGCAGTCTATAATGCTCTCCAAAAGAATGTCTAACCCCTTCTCTTTGCTCCATCATCAATATATAACTCTCCAACCCCAATGTGCCCTTCCTTGACTTAGCTACCACTACGTGCATGCTTAGAGTGCTTCCCAACTAACAGATTTGGCAAGGTGCGTCCCTATTGAACTGCTCTCCCTAATATGCATGAACAGTGCACCTCCTATCTGCAGTTTACTTGCCTATCATGCATGAGTAAAACGCTCCACTTAACTGAAACTTTCCATCATGCAGTGCACACTCAAACTGATGGTTATGTCTTGCATGCTTGAGCGTAGTCAACTGAAACTTTCCATCATGCAGTGTGCCCTCTCAACTGATGTTTAACTTCCTATGTTTAGGGATGCATGTGCCCTTCTTAACTGAATTCTGTGTATGATCAAGTGTGCCCCCTTTTGACTGTTGTTAAGTGCGCCCTCATCTAACTTGTCAATTGTAAGTGATGCATGCACCTTCTAATCCTTTTTTAAATGCGCCCTTCCTCATCTCTTCTTTAAGTGTGCCCTTCACTGTGACTATCTCTTCATTGTGAAACCTTACTCACCTCCAAAGAAAGAGTCGGATACTAATGGATGTGAGGAATAAGAAAGGGAATATGTTTGAACTTTGAATACAACAGCTGATCTGGGCTTCTCGTATTTTCATGATTGCAAAACCATCATATCGTCGTGATTTCTAGTCCAGTCATGTTCAATTTGATGAATAGAGCTGCATATTAAGAACAGGCCTTACGTGGAGATTTCCTTACAGCTGTCTCTGTTATAAGTGAAATTTTCCTAGTCTACTGTGCCTAAAATCTCAGCTGGGAAGTTGCAATCAGGACTTACAACCTTTATAAGTGATTTTCCTAGTCTACTGTGCCTAAAATCTCAGTTGGGAAGTTGCAATCAGGACTTACAATCTTCAGTTTCACATTCAGATTGTTTCTTGCTTGTATTTGCTTGGTTTCTCAGGCTGGATATGATTCCAATATAGTTGAGAGATCATGCTCAGGTGGTCGTCCCCTCAACAAAACTTGCACTTCCAGGAATATATCTATGATGCTTGTTGAAATGGATGACTTGGCAGGACTCCATTGAATCTCTGTTGAAGCAGGGCACCTGTAGCTGAGCCAATGATGTTTGCTTTTGAATCTATCATTGAACTTTTGGAGAAAAGGTTCATTCCTCAGCAGGTTGTTCCATCAGATGAACATTATTTTGTATCACAAGTGGCACAGAGTCATGGTTGAATAGTATTGACATCTTATTTTTGCAAGCTACCCAATGTTGCTGTTTATGAATGTTGTAGGGGTCCCTCAAAATGAATTTTTGGAAAGTACTGAAACAATACTGAATTATCTTACTTTTGACATCTTGAAACCATGTGATCACCCCTTCTAACAGATTGGTTTCCTGTAGCAGCAGATCAGATTCACCATTTTCCATGTCAGATTTGAAAGTATGTTCATATATGCCATATAGATCAATACCAATCGAGGTAGGAGATATAATCCAATCACTATGGCCCAAGCGAATAATCAGAATGAAAATGGTGTTTCCTAAGGGTTCTTCCATCGCTGTTACAAACATATCTCAGTCTACCCTAAAGGAATAGATCTGAGTCAAGTCCCTTCAGCATTTATCTTCCATCTAGACCCTTCATTAAATCCTTGAGAAAAATGGAAAGAAGTATATCACAAATCCAAAATCTACCCCTGCAAAGTCAAACTGTTACTTGCTGTTGATGTAGAACACCACCAATTTTACATATGCTCCTAATCAATGTTGCTGTCAAAGAAATCTATCACATCCAAAATCTGCCCCAGCCAACTCAAACGCTTACTTACTGTTGATGTAGAACACCACCAATTTTACATATGCTCCTAATCAATGTTGCTGTCAGTGTTCTTCAGTGTTCTTAATCAATTACATAGGCAAGTGCAATGTGTTATCCAGATAACTTCTACAGGTCTAGCTCCCTTGGATTTGTTCCAAATTCTTGAAATCTGATCTTGAATAATCTTATAGCTTTACATGCACATAGTAGCATAGAATTACTCCAAATTGATCTCTATTTTAATCTTCACAATGTACTATCCTCCCGATCTCTGACCACCATACCCACACTTGCTCAAACATTTTGGCATAGACCATGCACATGATACATAAAACAAAATGGTAGTAATAACAAACATGCCCCAAGAATAGCAAAACTAAGCAGTCTCATCCAGACTTGCTTTCTTTTACAATCTCGGCATGTCCTGATTGTTCTGGCAAGAACCATGATACATGCATGCCATGGATCAGCGAACAAATATGCCCAGCCTGATGGAATCTTGCTGGATCTTAACCCTCAAGTAGTGCAAGCACTACTGGTAACTGGGGGTTAACACCACTGGAAACTGTTGTTTGGCCAACACTCAAAATCAAGTAATTCTTTGAGAAAAATCTCTATGCACAGAAAGACAATCAACTTGTCACGAAAAAAGCTCTTTACCACTCTCCAATATTAATTGAAATTTCACTGCAGTGAACTTAAAACTCTCCATATAATTTACTGGAGTTGAAATCCGTAACATACTTAAACCCAGAACTTTAAAGCAAAGATAGAAAAACACAAAAGAAAATAGAAACTCAAGTAGTCTCTGTTAGGTGCGCAAACGGGGGAATAGGAAATTAACCATACAAAGACAGAAGATAGGCGTCAAAGCACACTTAATTCTCATTAACAATTGTACAATATATACAATGAGATGACCATTGGGTTCAACTTCCCAAGTGGTCTCTTGGACTCCCAAAGACTCTTGGTCTTCCCTAGACTTATGGTCTTCTTTGCATGTGAATCGTGCACAATAATCCTAACACCAAGGATTATGTACCCAACAATTCCCCACTTAATCTGAAGGGTGTATATGAGTCCATGAAAAAGAAGAGAGCTTAATAACAGGAAGTGGACAGCTATCACCTACCGAACATTTCTATCTTGACGATCGTTTTCCAAGAAAGTTAGCTAGAAGCTTGCATTGGATTCTGCTAAATACAAAAGCTCTCTGAAGAGATGGTTTTGGCTGACCACCAACCGAAAGGGGCTAGCAGAAGCTGAAATCTTCTACTATGTGTGTGGTTAAAGGTTGACCACAAACTCTAGAACTTGGCGACAACACTCGCTCAGAGGTTCTCTGGAACTTGGCTTGAAGGATCAAAGGTTCTGTATGGAATGGTGGTTTTTGATTGACCACAAACCAACTGGAGAGCTGAAAACAGGAAGTGAGCAGCTACCACTTGCTGAACATTTCCAACTTGACACTCTTTCGCCAAGAAAGTCAACTAGAAGCTTGCACTGGCTTCTGCTAAATGAAGGTGCTCTCGATACTGGTGGTTTTAGGATGACCACCAACTCTGGAGCTCAATCAAACATAGCTCTTCACAGGCTCACTTGTTCCAGATCGCTTGAACTTGCTCGCTTGTTACTGACGGTCTTCATTTCCCCTGTCAAGAACAATGTGAGGAGAGGAGAGTCTCATTGTGTCACAACTAGACACAAAACACATGAGTACTCTATGGCATGGTTCTCTTCTGTATTCAGAATAGATGCATCTCAGAATCAGGCATCTCTGAATCTGGTGGCCTCCCAAACTCACTGTGGCTCAGCCTCGCTTGATGTGACTTACTTGAGGAAGGTTGTAAGTGTTTGTTTTCAGAGGGACAAGGCTTCAAAACTTGAAGCCTGACATCATGTTCCCCCTATCAGGTACAAAGTAAGAAGCAGTACAATAATCTATTGCAAGTTTCACTCTTGTAGGTTTCTTCAGCTTCACACACTGATCTGAAGAATGGTTACGCTTCCCGCAATGATGACAAGGATGAAGATCAAAACACTGATCTTTCATATGGCCAACTCGGTCACAATGTTGGCATCTGGAACTCTGAACATCTTCTGACATGATTTCTTTGTTTTCTGGCAGTTGATAGGAATCATCTTCAAACAAAGGGTTATTCTAAACAAGCACTAGTTCAGAATGTTGATTCAAGCACTAGTTCCGAATGTTGATTCATGTGTTGTGCATCTTCCTCTTTTGCTTTCAAATTCTGCAGTTGATTAATTACAGTTTGGAGTGTGTCTTTGCTAATTGTGATTGAGTCATCTACAGCTGTATGTACTAGAGTGTTCAACAACTCTAATGTTTCTTCTATATTAGACATGGTGAAGACGGTTTGAGGCCTCCTTGTGTAGGTAGGACCAAGTACAAAGACTCAATTAGACTGAGGGCTTCTTGCAACTCTTCCCTTTACAAGCAATATTCAGTAGATTCAAACTTTAAAAAGTGAGGGGTGTCGGTCTCAGCGGAAAATGCACCCACATACAATGTGCAATTCAACTTAACTTCAGTTTGGAACTGTACAAAAACACATATGCAAGTACCAATACAAACACCGGAACTTACAAACAAAACACAGTTGCAAGTTACACTAATGATTGTTGAATTCAAGAATCTGCTATACCTGAATGATGTGGAACTTCTCTTCTTTTGGAGTAGCTGTAGCAACAGCTGCAAGCTTGCTTGACTCCAAACAAGTTTCAAATCTTCATTGACTACAATTTATCTTTCACAAAGCAGGTCACTGTAGGATAATTTATGGATAGAAAAGAGTTGTCAATCTGTTGCATCCAAACTTCCAGGCATCTCCAAGATCTAAATATTTATTTGCTGCAGTAGTGCCCACAGCTGACAATCTAGGTAGCATTAAGGTCCATTATATCAAAATTGGCTTTCTTTTGGATGACATGTTGCATGTATTCATAGTAGGAGCAACATAAAGAGGTTTGTTAAAGTCCCATGCACTCACTTTATAAGTCAGAAGATTATCACATAGACCACCTACAATCTTGGCTAGTGTATTTGTTGACAGAGGAGCAATTACCATTGCATCTGCCCATTGCCTCAATTGTATATGTAGAACTTTGTCTTCAAACTTTCTCCAACTAGTCCATTCATCATCATCAGTATATAATTTAACATCTTCTGGTAAAGACCTTCGATCAATGAATGGCAAAGTAGATTTTGTTGCAGCCGCTTTCACTTCTTCCCACTCACAAAGACAATGGGCAAAGAACTCCAAATTTTATTGCTGCCACACTACCACTAGCTGCAAGAATGATACGTGGCTTAAGCAACACTCTGTTGTCATTTGCAGGTCCTCCTATTTCTAAGTTCTCAGCCTCAATGGGATTTTTAAATGTGACAAAAAACAAGTTGATATAGATCATCACTCAAGGAAAAATGCCCACAAACTTCAACACAGATTCAGTTCCATTGACAGGTCCACAACACATCATTGGAGAGAATTAGGGTTTGTAATTTGATGTTCACACTCATGGATTGCATATGTAGTTGGTGGAGAGAAGAGTCTTCACAGTCACGACTCCACAATGATTAACATTCGACGAGCAGAGGAGCAATGAGATAGGAGTAAAATCGAGCAAAAGAAACATTCAAATGTAGAGAGCAACAAAGGTGGAGGTCGCTTCACATGGTATTCACTGGCAGTTTCACTTGGAGGTCACATCACCCAACATCATGGGAGGTTGCAACAATTCTATACTTCAACAGGTAGTCACCAACACATTCAACACAGTGAGAAGATAATGAAAGGAGGACGCGGCTCTAGATATCACACCATGGCATCAAAAGTCTTCAAGTTGCAGCTCCATACACTCTTCACGTTCAACGCAGCACCTGAGAGAGGAGTCTTCATGATAATCAATGCACCGCACCACAGCAGCAATAGCACGCACCTCATAACTTCAATTAATAGCTCCACAATAGACTTCAACGATGATGGTAGAAAGTCTTCAAAAGAGAGCAACGCATCACCAAAATGTTTGCAGCTCGACACATAAAAGAGCGTTCACCACCAAGCCAAGGGAGCCCACACAGCCTTTTAACATGATACGCAAGCTTCAAGCACAACATTCTTGTCTTTCTGTTTGCATATGAACTGATATGAACGCCGACCAATAGACGGAGGTAACAATGAATTTCACATAGAGGCATCTGAAGGTACGCAACTCCAAGATTTAATGCACTGCTCCAAAAACTTCATTTCATGGCCAACGCAATAGTAGTTGTATGTCTCAATGCTCTCAAGCATGTATACGTAGATGTTGTCAAGCAATGGATGCATCAATTGCTTTGATGAGCAGTTGTTTTCCAGCAATTGTTTTGGCGCGCAGGTCCTCACAAGATGAGAGGGCGCTCGATTGGAGGTGAGGTCGTTTCAACAAATATCTTCTCGATGGAGAAAAAATTCAATACAACCTTCACAATAATCTGCTACACTCTTCGGAGAGATTGCAACTTCATCAAATGAGGAGGAGAGTCTTCAATTCAAAGGTCGCAATATTGGCAATCTTAGTTTATTCTAGATCTAAAGTAAGGCATGACCATGCACCTTGGCACTCATTACAGTCACAGAAATGATATACTGTGCTCTCTGTCTATTGAGGTGAATGAACTCGTCCAAGCAATCCAAAGTCAATAAAGACTTACTTAAGAAGAAAGTGAATGTATGTGGAAAAGAGTATTCAAGGGATTCCATCGTCTTCTAGAGACTACTGTGAACATTATAGCTATTGTTCTTGCCTCGCTTCTATTATCTGGTAGAAAGAACTGCTCACTGCACGCTTTATGATTGTGATTGATTACAATTGGTAAGGAGACTCCATAGGGCCATTGTTACCTTGAAATCTCCAATCTTTCTTTTTGCTTCCCACATTTCCATTGACATGAACGAGATCGTAGCTATCCAAAAGGGAGGTCGTGGTACAAAATTAGGGTTTCCAGGCGTTCTCCAAGGCAGAGAGAGCATCTCTTTCAGGCTTCAATATGGTGGCAGCACACCAAACACAAATTTACGGTTTATGCTGCAACCTTCAATCTTTGAGAAACACAGTACACCATGGATCTGATCGTGGAGAGAACTCGTCCTCAATAGCTCCATGCAGTCTGTTCTCTTCCACGCAGCAAGCTTCAAATAGTGCTAGGGCTTGCATCAGACACACAAATGGGGAGTGAGACGCACATCTCACTACAAGAGCGTTCACCACAAGAGATACTCATCAGCACAAATAATAACACGCCCCAGATGGTAGTCAAGATTCAATGAAAGGTCTTCAATGCAAGTCCTTCCAACAACATCATTTCTCCAGGTCTTAGACAATCTCGCATTCACAATTCTCCGAGTCTCATAATATCTTCCATTCGCATTTGTTTTGAAGTTCGTACTCAATATTCATCACAATCAACTCTCTAGTTCCTCTCTTCTTTGGCGGACGATCCGGCGTTTTCGTTCTCACAATACACCAGTCTCAAAAACTCATAAATGAGACTAGAGTATAAACACACAGATATGAGACACAGGTAGGGTTCGGGAGAGAAAATCAGGTGGATGAATACACAACGATATCAACATTCTAGGATTTATGCATCAGTCAAAAGAATGGGTAGATAGATATCACGTTAGTATTAGGGTTGCTAGAATATCACGCCACCATTAAAACAGAACTCAACGGTTTTTCTTTGTTTCTAGCATAGAGAGGTGAATGAGAGAGATAGGTCCACAATGATGATGGATAGGGGACAGCATAGGCAGAATGCACATACAAAACGTCGGGCTTGACTGCAAAACGAGTGCATATGGCAGACTTGAGAGAAACGCTAGAAAAGGTAGTCAGAAACGCAGATGGCAGACTTGCAAGGTCTGGTAGAATAATTAATATGATAGATAAATGTACAAATGCGGGGAAGAGATGTTCTTACCAAATAATAAGTGCATATAAAATTGCAGAGAATAATACCTCTGTAGGTCTAGAGCTAGCAGAGGAGTAGGATGCAAAGAGCAGCAGAAAATCTCAGGGAATATGGCAGATCACTTAGTTCTCCACGCAGACACCTGTTATAGCAGACTGGTGAAGATATGGCAGAGCTGGAAGAATATAAGATTAAGAATTAAAGGAATTAGTGCACAGGCCACAGGAATTATAACTGCTATGATACCACTGTTAGGTGCCCAAACGGGCAAATAGGATATTAACCATACAAAGACAGAAGATAGGCTTTAAAGACACTTAATTCTCATTAACAATTGTACAATATATACAATGAGATGACCATTGGGTTCAACTTCCCAAGTGGTCTCTTGGACTCCCAAAGACTTTTAGTCTTCCCTAGACTTATAGTCTTCTTTGCATGTGAATTGTGCACAATAATCCTAACACAAGGATTATGTACCCAACAGTCTCACTTGCCTCTTCAAGGGGGAAACCTCCAAGAGCAAAGCTCCAAATACAATAACAATTATTGACAAAATCTTACATAGCTTACCACTCTATATATAGTGCTCCAAATCCAATAGCCAAATCCTTGACTACTTGTGGTCCTACTATTAATGAGTGTCAACCACCTAGTCAGCCCTTATTTAATAAAGAAGGCCTTTTCAGTTTTTACATTAAGACACTACCCACTAACTATTTAATGGGCCTTATGGCCTTGTACATTGATAAAGTAGGGGGGTTAGGGTTACATTGATTAGTATCTAGAGTGTGGTCAACCTCCTCAAACTTAGGGGTATCTTCCCTGATGAGGCCTTCGGATTGGGTAGGAGTGATCACATCAATTTGAAATAACTTCTGCTCTTTACATTTATGACCAGAAACATACCTTTCATCACAATTATAGCAAAGTTTGCGTCTTTGTCAGTCTGCCATTTCTTTCGGAGACAACCTTTGTATTTTCAAGGGAGGAGAAGGGATTGTGCTAGAGGAATTGATTTGTGTAGGGCGTGAATGAGAATGAAAGAGGGTTTGTGAGTCTATACATTGATCGTCGTCTCTACTTCAAGAGCCCTCTAAGATGCCTCCAACCAGTTAGTTGGAAGTTGTATTCTAACTTGTGCTTTAATCACTTCCTTAAGGTCACTAATGAAACATTCTTTATAGAAAGAATCTATTAAGTTCTCAATATGGATGGTTAATTGCTCAAAGGCTAAGATAAAGTCTGCAATTGAGCCTATTTGGCTTAACTTGGTAAGTCGCCCCAAATAGTGAGTATCTTGCTCATAACAGTCATGGATAGCTTTAACAAATAGACTCCAAGTGATGTAGCCCCCATAGGCTTTTTTATGCCACTCCCACCATTGCCATCATTCTAGATCCAAATACAAGACCCCCACCCTAAATATCATCATGTCATCAATAATGTCATGGAGGGCGAAGTAATGTTCCATCTGGATGACCCATCCTAATAGGTTATAGCCATCAAACTTGTTCAAGTCCACTTTAGGAAAACAGTTCCAAATGTTACTATCCACGGAGGGTAGTTTATGGCTGTGAGGACCCAAAGAGGGTTGTTGGTGGCTCAATAGTTCCAAGTGAGATGTTTCTTCCTAGTATGGCTCACTATGTTGTGCATTCCAGGGGTTTTCTTCTAAAATGTCATGAGGTGACAGTCGAGCCAATGATTCATGTATTCCTACTGAATTTTCATCGAGGTTATTTACTTCCTCTCGAATTTGCCAAATCTCACCCATATATCGTAATCGGTCATCATTTTCCTAGATTTTTACCTGAAGAGTCTTGTAATGTTCTTCCAAGGTGTCAACCTTCGTGGCATTAGAGCGAATGTTCATGTTTTATGGGGTCTTGCAAGGTGGTCTATAGGGAGGAGGACCGTCCACCATGGGATAGTTGGAGAGATTAAGGTTTACAGGGTCCTGAAGATGAGGGATTGTCAGGTGCTATAGATCTCTAATATACATGCGAGGTCAAACTGTGGTACTCGGCCCAATATCTCAAGGCACTTACAAAGTAGGCTTGACCATGGCCTTAGTCATACTACTTGACTACCCAAGTACTAGAGAGAAATCTCCTCAAGTGCTATTCTCAATGTATTGTAGCAACAAGACAGTCAATCAACTTAGCTAAGGTGAGTTCTAAGTATACCTAGGGAACTTCCGATATACCCGAGGGTACGTGGAACTGAAACTCTATATATAGGTGTTGTATGATACGGTACTACTCAAAGGGGTACCAACAAAAGTTACATGTGTGTCCAATAATGTGTCTTAGTACCACTTGTATTTTTTGCATGTATGCTTCCCCAACCACAAGTTTACCCACTAAACAATAGATCTTTGTGTTATTTAAAAATGTTGGAACACATCTTTAAAAAAAATGAGGAGCTCAATAACCCCAAAAAGAGCTCTACAATCAATGGAAAATAACTTACTTTTCAAGGAGGGGTTTGATGCCAAAATTTTGAAATAAGCACAACTCCTTGTAAAACCTTGATTTGGAGATAGTCTTGAAGCTTCTGTAACTCTGAAATTTCTACAGCTTTGAGTCTAAAATTTTGTTCTGTAGTAGTACGATATGTTTACTATGCAATGCCATAGATTTTACTGACTTCTAGCATACCAAGAAAAAATTAGGGTAATTTTCCCAAAACTTGTTGATTTTGACCTTCTTATAAGATCGAACTTGTATGGCTTGCCACATGTCCAATATTTCAGGTCTAAATATGAAATTTGTACCAGAAACACTATGGTCTATCTTCATTCTAATGCAACTGTTGACACTCAATTTGGATTTTTTGAACTGAAGATATAAGATTTTTACTCAGAACACCTGTTTAAGGCTAGTTTTTGGGCTAGTCAATACACCTAACTTACACAGAGTGTATCTCCAAAAGTGTAGCAACCTAGAGATTGAAATTTCGACATGTTATTTCTGCATATCCTCGTTGTAACCTGAAAATTTCAGACCCTAAAACGTTGCAGAAAAAAATTTAGAGCAAAAATTCCAAGATGACTTGTTTGAAGGAGACAAACCCTAGAATTAATTTTTTTTCCCTTTTTTGACCCAAGAAAGAGCTCTGATACCACTTGTAATATACTTGAACCCGGAACTTCAAAGCAAAGATAAAAAACCACAAGAGAAAATAGATAAAACCATTAAAAGATAGCTTGTATGAAAGATATTCAAAATAGAAAGCTATGCTCACTTGCATCTTCAAGGGGACAACCTCCAAGAGCAAAGCTCTAAATACAATAACAATTCTTGACAAAACATTACATAGCTTACTACTCTATATATAGTGTTTCAATAGCTAAATATCTAAATACTTGTAGTCCTGCTATTAATGAGGGTCAACCACCTAGTCGGTCTTTATTTAATAAAGAATGTCCTTTTACATTAAGACACGACCCAATAACTATGTAATGGGCCTCATGGCCTTGTACATTGATAAAGTAGAGGGGTTAGGGTAGGATCCTAACAAATCCAAGCTAAATTTATTGCCACTTATCCAATTTTGCCCCAATACCACTATAGAACACTAAAAATAATCTAGGTGATCTGATACAGTCCAAAAGATTAGAAAACAATAGAAAAAATGTAAGATATTCAAGGAACAAATGGCCTTTATTTGACTCATTTCCATCGCTGATTCATATGAATTCAACAGCAAGTCTTGACCAAGTGTGACGAGCTTGTCTGAGTTTTCTAAGTCTAGCAGATGACCAAGTTGAGTCAATTTTAGGCCTAAGGACCTGTTTTGATGGCAGATTGAGCTAACTCAGCAGTTTTATGAGAATTTAGCAAGCCTTGTTAATATGGCCACGAGAAAATGTGGGAACCTAATAAGTGTGGACTCTAGAATTATTTCAGCCTGGAGTCTCACCAGCTCAAAATCAAAACCAAAAATTGGTTACTAACATGCATAAAAGGTGCATAGTCCAATTGGTTAGCACTTGTGGACAAATAATACTTAAAGAAAAGTATACTCACAATATATTCAAAAAAATGCTCATTAATGACTCCTAACTTACAATATTTGTGGACAAATAATGCCGGACTCTGTATGTCACCTCTACTAATATGCTATATTCTAGAAGAATTATGAGTAACAATAAGGAGAATTTCTCATGCCACGTACAGTAAAAGATGCCAAGCAAATGTCAGATCCACAACTTAAGTAGATTGCAATTCTTGAAGATTGTCATCTCTTGTGAATGCTATGATTATGATGGACAACAATTTAGGACAAAAGTTGCATTTTAAAAAATGCCAGCCACGGCAATACCATGATATAATGCATATGAACAAAGCCTATGTGATAGACTATCTTCTTTGTTAGATGTTCTTTCATTCAGACATTCTTCCCCTTGCCCTTGTGTTAGTTCAGAGTGATGGGCCTCATCGGCCCAGGGCTTCCCCTAGGATTTCACAGCGAGGGCCCCTCGGCCCCCGCAGGATAACATCAGGCAGTGCATTGGTCCCTTCACAGTGATCGATGTCTTGGATCAGGATCCATCCTCTCTCTCTCCTCACCCTGCCTCATGCCCCAGCACACGTTGACAACTGCATTGTATGGTCAACATGGTTTTGGTCTTGGTTTTGTATCTGCACTACTTCTTGGGTTTCAACTTTCTATTGAGTAATTAGTTAGAACTTTCTCTGTTTCTAGTAGACTAGTGATACGAGTTGATTTCACACTGCCACTGTGTATTCAAATTGGCTGTACTTTTGAGCCCCATTGACCAACTTTGTGGTCACTTGGTGGACATTAATAGAATTATCTTGTCTGCCCAATATGCGAAAAAACTATCCTCTTGGCTGCCCTGGACACTAGAAATAGCTCTTGTTTCTAAATGGAATAGGAAACCATATTTAACACCAGCATTGACAGTATCTGCTGTCAGTTAATGCAATAAGAACACGCAGCAGATTCTCGTTATTTTAATTATGTGATCTGCAATTCCCTTGCCTCTCTGCGCATAAGTCTTATCATTTTGCCTGCGTGCCACATTGTTACCTTGAAACTGTTTTGAAACACCCCATCCTCCTTTTTTTATCCGTATAGATAGTGTATGTATTCACTATTTTACCTCACTTTTTTTAACTTGCTGTAAAAAATATGAGTTTACCTAAGAAAAACAAATGAATTACTTGCTAAACCCCATTACAAGTTACAGTTGGGAAAAAAGAGCAGGATTTTTTTTTGTTGGAGAAAGGAGACTAAAACCACTGGGAGAGTAGAAATCTATAACAGCAAGGGGAGGCAGAATCTGTACCAGCAGGGGAGGAGGTTTAAATCTGTAACAACCAAATATTGACTGCCGTGAATCAGTAACAGCAGGGAATTGGAGGCAGAAACAGTAGCCGATCCCTGTCATCTTGTAGCAGTTGTAATCTCGGTGATTCGGTAACAGTCTGTAATAACTAGAAGAGACTCGGTGAACCATCTGCACTCATACACAGTAGCAAACTGTACAAAGCAGAGTACCCACTGTGAATTTAAGGTAGGAAGCTTATGCATTCTGTAATCCTAGTTAGTTTCGCTGAAATCTCTGATTGCAAAAGATTAATGGATGCAAGTCATGTTGCAGACTTTTATGTTATTTCAAAAAAAAGGTTGCCATTGTTAATTAAACACCAAAATCTGCAGGCATAAATCTGCACTGTAATTAAAGATCATTTCATTATTTCTTTCTTTCTCTCCTGCCTCTCTCTGTATCTCAATCATGCCGACCCTAACCCTCAAAGAAAGGGATAGATCACACATACAATCATTAATACTAACATAATTGGAACCTTCAAATCTCTGTATTGCTATCCTCTGCCAAACCAACCAATAATCAGCAAAGTTCATACCTAGTAAGATTAGTTGTGCAAATCCCTGAAGACTAAGGCCTTAAATAGTAAACCAATATGTAATTTAACCTAGAAGTATGAAACAGCATTCCACTGTAATGAAGCGTGAATTGGCAATCAACTATATTGGAAACATTTTCTTTGCATGAGATGTGTCTAGAGGAATACGTATAACAGATGGATACTGTGTTTGATGTTCTAAAGGATCAACAAGTTTATTAATGGCATTGCAGACAAAATCCAGACAGGGTTTATGTCTGTAGCAAGTCCCATAGGTTATGTTTGGCCTACTATGAATTAAAACTATACGGGTGGACTGAAGATGCCAAACATGGTCTGGGGAATAAGAGCAAATTCGCTTGTCATGTTAGCTAAATCATCGCCATAAATTAAATGGGTTGAATCAACGCTGAATGATTAAAATAAAAACAGAGGTATAGCAGCATTTTGTTGTGAGGATCTGAGAGCAATGGAGAAGAAATGACAGCAATTTGTTTATGAAATATTTTAAGAGAACTTCAGAAAATATGGATCTGCCCACATGTATATCATAATATCCACAGTAGATAAGTTACAAAGGAAAATATGAATTGAAACATTTACCCGCTATCGCCCAGAATGATGACTTTCAGCAATGTCCGTTTCCGAGTCGTCGCCATAATGCTAAGCTTCTTTCAATTTAAGGCCAGTATCTACATACCCAATTCTGAGATTCTCAGAAGCATGCACAGTAATTGCAATCAAACGTGGATTACAACTAAGGAGTAAATAAATGATAATAGAGAAGAAAAATGCTCGAATCGTCGGGATAATCTAGAAGATAGTCAGCAGATAGAGAGCTTTGACTCGTCGTTAGTTATGCATATTTCAAATCTACTCAGATGGGTCCTCATACAGATCATGGACATTTCGTATAATGCATCGTCACTTGAACATTTACGAATCTGTTTGTTTTTCACTTAATGTTAAAAGCCCTATTTTTTTCGCATGTATTTTGGCTTGTGGGAGTCTTTATTCGATAAAAACAATAAAATTATATCGAGGGAAGCACATGTGCCTTGCTGGTTTCACTTGATGGATTCATGGTTGGATGCCTTGCTGGTTTCACTTGATGGATTCATGGTTATTAGTTGGATTGGGATGATGAGTAATTAAATTGTTTTTTTATTTATGATTTTGAAATATTAGGTTGAAAGTTTTTATGATTTGAATTTATAATTTTTTAGGAAGAAACACATGTTTTTAACTGTTAAGTCCATTCAATTGTCTTCATCCATATGTAGCTAATCTATTTTGAATATATCTCTAGTAAATCAAATCAACACATCTCTCTTATAAATCAAATCAAGTTGTAAATCAAATTAAGGAAAGACTAACTAATACAAAGTAATTTAGTATAGTATAACTATTCATAAAAAGATTATTAATATCTAAGATATATCAATAAAACTTGAAATTAAAATTTGATATATATTTATTTAAATGTGTTTTGCAATGTAACCAATTTGATATATATTTGGTTTTATAAAAAATTTATATAATTTTTTTTTGGAGTGAATATATACCATGTCATATTGACAATGTAATATATATCTTTCTTTTCCTACTAAAAAATTACATACATTATTTTATTATTTGATTATATTTAATTTTAAAATTAAATTATTATTAATAATAGTAATAGATGACATAATTATTTTTCAAAATTATATTTAACATTTATATCAATAAATTATTTTACAAAATTATGTTTCTTTTTACAAAGATTATGTTTTCTTATTAATAAAAATATAAAATCATTTTTACTAAATAAAAAGTAGAAATGAAAAAAAAAAAATCAAAGAAAGGGAATAGAACTTCATAATAATTGGGAAAAAAAAAATCAAAGAACAAAGGAGTAGAACTTCAAGACATAATCGTTTATGAGTAATGGGGAAGAATTATTTATAAATAAAATTATAAGATAGCTATAATTTTTAAATTAATAAAAGAAAAAAGTTTTTATACCAATATCATTATTTAATTTTTTTTTCAAACTTATAATTAAAAAGCATTAAATCTGATCAATACAAACAACTCTCACTTATGATTAAGAAATGTGCTTCTCGTGAAACCATTTTAAATATATGACGTTATGAGGTACAACCTTCTTGTGAGACCATTTTAAATATATCACTATTATGTGATAAAAGATTATTGAAGCATTAAATCTAAATTATTTCAAATTAGTGTAACAAGAAAGATAAAAGTTAAATTTTATTGAAGATATATGATTTATGATAAATAAGTTTGATATTAAACTTGTGAAGTGTCAATTCCCTAGTAATGGGGAGAAGGATAAGATAGAGCATGATGTTTTCAAACATGATCTCTAACTTAGTGCATCTTTAAAGATGTGAGAGTATAGGAAAGAGGAAAGAGGAGCTTTTATAGTCATAGAAATAATTTGAAGATGCATACCATCATCATGTTCGACATTTATTCTCTCTTTCTCAGACATACACACACACACCACACAACCCTCAAAGGAGGTTGAGGAGGTTAAGCATAAAACATATACATCTCGTAGCTAAAATAGTAATATGATAATAGGAGAGGTCGCAACCATTGTGGAACCACCACCATTGTCATAAGTTTCATGCATACACCCCCGCAAACCTACACCTCCAACCATATAGCCAGGTACATAATGAGGAAAGAGGATCATTTATAGTCATAGAAATAATACCAAGATGTACACTCTCGAGTACATGACTTTTATTCAAATGCACACACCCACAAAGGAAGGGTAAAAGGTTGAGTAAAAGGCATATACATTATGAGTCTAGCAATTTGTTAGTAGGATAGGTCTAAACCATTATAGATCTCCCTCTCTTATCATAAGATTCATGGCATGCAAGGATTTTTACAACATTGTAGACCTCCCCCCGTAATCGATGTGGGATACATAAGAAGGAAAGAGGATATTTTGTATTCATATAAATCATTTCAAGATGCACATCATGGGCATATCTAACTTTTCTTCATACACAGGTACCCACATCCAACAACTCATAAAGGAGGGGAAGGAGGTCAAGTATAATGCAAAGACATCCCACGACCAATCTAGCAATATGTGTAGCAATAGAGCTTACGACCAAAGTGGACCCATCTCCATTGGCATAAGCTTCGTGGAATGTAAGGACTTTTACACCCCTACAAACTTGCCACTCCAATAGCAATATGTCAATAGGAGATACCACAACCATTATGGACCCACCTACATTAGCATACGTTTGATAGCAAGTAAGGAATTTTACACTATTCTAGATACGTCTCCCTAACCAATGTGGGATACACATTGAGGAAAGAGGAGCCTTTATATTAATGTACTAGGGAAGGTAATATGTATTATGGGGTATCTAGGGAGGTTCTCAATGGGATATGTATTTAATGTGGCCATAATCATGGAATAGGCCCACTTGGTAGTTGGTGGGTAATAAATATGTTGATATGACCCAAAGGGGACATATATGGGGTTAAATGTATAAAATATGACCCCAAGGGAGGCATATATGGGGCTAAATGTATATGTAATAGGGTCAACCTAATGAAGGGGCCTCATGTGCAATGATTGGATATGTATATATAAAGATAATGTAGTCATTGTTAAGGAACATGTGAAATTATTATAGGAATGTCTCAGGGTATTTGGATCGAAGGATCTCCTATTCTTTAAGGATTTATTGTGTAACTCGTCTTTCTTATCTACATTGAAGTTGTGCTCCACATTTACATTTCTATACATAGTGTGTACTCTTGTTATCTTATGTTATTTTATGTTATCTTATGGTATCTTAAGGATTTGATTTATAACATTTGGTATCAAAACTTGGACGCTTCCAAAACGAGTCATCTTAACATTTTCACTATAAACTTTTCCATGGATGTTTCAAATAACAAAACTTGGAAGAGGATTGGAGGACATATTGAGCTATATGTGGTATGAATTATAGGTCTTGATTCATTACAAATTCAAAGTTATATGATGTGGAAGTTAGTGTTTTTACTAGTCCAAAAAAATAGTCTCAAATAGGTGTTTCGAGTAAAACTATTATATATATAGATTGAGAAATTCAAATTTAGTGAGACCTATTGCATCAGAAAGAGGACGAACCATAGCATTTGTGCTACAAATTTTAGAATCAGAGTCAAACAAGCAGACACATGGCAAATCGTACACTATTGCTCTCATGAAAGGGAAAAAATAACTAGTTTTGGGAAAGCTACCATAACTTTTCCTTTGCACATCAGAATTAGGTTAGGCTTGTGGCATTGCAAAGAAGACATTTCATGCTACTATAGGGAGAAATGTCAAACTCAAAGGGGCAAAAATTTCATATTTATCTCATTTGGAAGGTTGGCCAACAAAATAGTCTCCAAATTAGGGTTTTAAAAGGTATGTTATTTTGGAATTTTTATAACTTTTCACTAAAAGGTACAATTTAGGTGATTCAAAATCCATTGGAAAGAGAAAGCATAGGATAATATGTTAGAAAAGCCATACTATTCATTTTATATTATTCTCAACATATTGAGAAGCAGAAGTTGAGGGTTTTGTCTGGACCTCGGTTAAGAAAAATGACAAAAATGGAAATACATATGTTTAGTGGAGATGAAGGTAAGGATGAAATCAAACATATGGAATGGTTGAGGAGGATAAAGAAAAATGGTAAAAGTCCTTTTGGGGAAAATGTGAGATTTAATGGTGAAGCTTGGGAGTGGTGGATGAGTATTGATAAAAATACTAGACTAAATGCTACATTGGAAGAATTTGAAAAACTATTCTAAAAAAGATGGATCAAGGACTAAAAAATGTAAGAGATGAATTGAAAGAAGCAAAAGATGAACTCAAGAAGAGAGGAGTTGAGTTGTCCAAGATACAAGTCCTTAATGAAGCACTTAGTAAGGAGGTTGATAAATTGAAAAAGGAAAAGAATGGAAAGTAAAATGGGAAAATGATGATAAAATATGTAGGTTACGAAAGCATGATAAAAAACTATTGGATGAGGTCAAGATATTGAAAGAGGAAAAGAAGCATCATCAAAATCAAGAGAAAACAAAGATATTGGATGAAAAGACTACCAAAAGACTTGAAGAACAAATTTGCAAGAAGGTTGAAAAACCTCTACATGCAAATGACGTAAAAGCAAAAATGCAATCCATAATTGAAGAAGGACATAAGAATTTGATGAATGGCATCACATTGTAGCTTTGAAAGGAGAAGGAAGACAAAATTCTAGGACACTGGAAAATACTTGAAGAAGTTGAACTCCAACTTGAAGATGCACATGTTAAATATGAGGGTATTATCTCAAAGGTGAGAGTAACAATTAAAAACCAAGCACAAAGGATAGAGGATGCCATTATATCTTAAAAGAAGATTGGTGATAGGAGCGTGCAGAAGGAACAGAAACCATCAGATGTGAAACAACATCAGCATCCTCTTACCAAGAAAGTTTCCAAGAAAGACAAGAAGATCTACAACAACACTATCAAGGAAGAAGATGGAGTACTCAACAATATTCAAGAAATAGGGCATCATAAAACTATTATCAAACAAAATATTATCATAGACCAGAAACTTCAACAAATTGGAGAACTCACAATCACAACACATGGAATCAAAATTATGCAACAACCAACTATTAAGGATTGAGACAAAAAATAATCAAATTTGGTCGATGGATGGAGCATCATCAATGGAAAAAAGAAAGTAATAATATAAGGAAATCATTTACTTGGTTTCATCACATGTAAAGCCACTAACTGCAAAGCTTTGAAGACAAAAAATTTCAGAGAGTACTATGATATGACCCAAGGGGGGAATATATGGGGTTAAATGTATATAATATGACCCCAAGGGGGCATATATAGGGCTAAATGTATATGTCATAGGGTATGCCTATTGAATTGGTCTTATGTGCAATGAGTGGGTATGTATATATAAAGGTAATGTAGTCATTATTGAGGAACATGTGAAATGATTAGGTGAATGTCTTAGGGTAATTGGAGAAGGATCTCATATTCTTTAAGGAGTTATTATGTAACTCATTTCTCTTATCTATGTTGGAGTTGTGCTCCACGTTTACATTTTTGTGCATGGTGTGTACTCTTCTATCTTATGATAATTTTAAGGATATTAGTTCATAACATATGCCCAATACGTAGTTAGAGGAAATAATATAATAATAAGAGATAGTTGGCACATACCCCTTAGGAATACTCATGAGAAAGTATAAATATATACGAGTATCATTATATTATTGTGGAGTAATTCATTCCATAAAGAGTAATGATGGTGCAGTTACCATACCTTAAGGGTTCTTCTATGTGAAACTCTTTTTTTTCACACAAATGAATATCTTTTATATTAATAAATCTATAGTTTCACAGGATCAAAAATTACAATATAAAAAGCTTTAAGTTTAAGCCCCTCTTGGCTGAAGTATGTAAAAAAAAATCAAAAATTGAAGTACAATCCTCTCTTTTTGAGCTACTTCTACAATTTCTACTGGTGTAAATCCTATAAAACAATCCTAAATTCAAATTGCATTTACATAACATAAGAAACTACTTGTTAACTAGAATGTTGACTACCTCTAGGGGACTTGTGGAATTTCAATGATTTCGACATTTTCTTGAATTTGCTGAGTTGTTGTCTCCTTCCTTGGAATATCTTGATCTTTACACTTTGTTGATCCAATGTAGGAATTACTAAGTTGTGTCTCTCAATGTTGGTCGTAATTCGGATAATGTCCACTGCTTCTTCTAGAGCTAAATATGTTGTCGATGTAAATCCATGGCTTCTGTTGTAGAATCATTTTGCATTCTCAATATTTGGGTCTGAGATGTGAGAGATTGAATTGTTATTGCATTACACTTAAGATGGTCTTCCTTGCAACTGGAAACTTTTAGGAAATCAACTATCTCATGCTATTTTTTAAAACAATTTAGGTGTTCCATTACCATTACTCCCTTACTCTTGTCTATAATCCTATTTTCGCTTTTCTTAGTATTGTTTGGGCTCTTCCCAAAACAGAGGCCCAATGCAAAATGGAGAAGTAGAGCTTGTTAAGCTCAAGAGTCAATCTCAAAGGCCCCACACCATTGTTGTAGTAACCAACTTTGTCTTGGTTTGAATTTTTATAGTTTTGAACATAGCTAAGGTGAACGCATGAGAATATACACAGAAATGAAGGCTTGGATGTTGTAGCTTTTCATTTTCCTCCAACAAATTTGGTAATTTCTTGGCTAAGAATCCCCTTACAATACTAAGATTCCTCAAAAGAATACGAGAAATGATCCCTACCTGTCAAATTAGCTTCGAGCTAACTTTATAGTTGTTGTAACTGTGGACCCATGATACATTATGAGCCAAGACAGAGACATGACCCTTCTTCCTGAGGCAATCTTGAAGTGTTCCACCCTTCTTGTGACTGTTTTGAAGAGGCATAGAGTTCAACATCTTGGAAGCAGATGCTATCCTACTCTCACTTGTGTGAACAATGTGAATATTGCTTAGACTCTGTCTAGAGTTATCTGAGCGATGTAGATTCTATATTCTTATCCATTTGTAGCTGCAAACTTTTAAAGAAATTGGACCATATTGTTTCCCCCATTTATATTGATATTCCCTGCTATTATCTTTTTAGCATTATTTGCTCTCGCATCGGCCTCTTGATTTTAATTTCAAAGGGAATGAAAATATCGAATGTTGCTAAATTTCCTGGCCTCATTCTTAATCCTAGTTATCCATCTGGATAGCGAAATGTCTTTGGGAGTGGAGTTACTTATCACCATTTTAATCATGATCTCAGAGTCTCCAATTAAAAAAATATTCTCTCGTCCAAGCAAATGTGCATGAAGGAGGCCTTGATAGACAGTTGTTGCTTTTGCTTGGTTGTGTGTGGTCTTACCTAGCCCCCACTCATAAAACAAGTCTTCATGTCCTTCTGAATATCAGATGATCCCCTCGGCTCCTTCTACTGTTGGATTTCCCTTGAAGGCTCCGTCCAAGAAGAGAATACTAGTCTTTGGGGAGTTTTTCCAATTCCGAAATTCTTCAAAAGTGAGCTTTAATTTCCAACTTTTATTTTTCTGTCCAATATCCACTCTCTTTTGAGCAAAAGGGGATTGCAACATGTCCTTAATCCAATATTTTTCATTCTGATCTAAATATTGGACATTTCGCAGTATTCTTCTCTTACTCATGAAGCAATATTTGAACAACCCCAAATATTTTACAACTATTTTCTAAGGGGGTTCACTCTACTCTTTAAAAATGTGGGTGTTCCTTGCAATTCACACCTTCCAGCAAATATAATTAGGGATTACCTTCCATATTCTTTTGAGAAGAGGTTTCTTTTTTAAGTTTCCTTTATAATGCTTCTGCCAAGAGATGAACATTTTCTTACAACTATTTAACATTGTCCATCTATTTGGAATTTCCAAAAAAGCAAACTGCCAAACCTTGATGGTGTAAGGACAATCTATAAATAAGTGTTCACATGTTTCCTTAGCCGCTTTGCACATCACGCATTTGGTAGGCCCTTGTACTCCTCTCTTTTAGAGATTATCCACTGTCAAAATTCAATTATGCACCATCATCCAAATGAAAGTGTTAATTTTGGCAAACAATCTAGATTCCATACATCAAACATGTTTCCATATACCTGAGATTGGTGTCTAAGGTAGATTTTGAAAATCGATCCTATACCCCTCTTTGAATGAATATCCTTGTTTTCCCCACCCACGAGAATCAGGATCATTGTTGATAGGGGCACACCCAATTAGAGCATTGTGTAATTCATTTTCTAGGTGTCTTAATTCTAGAGGGATGTTGAGAGGATTCCAACCCTTCCACCTATCTTTGTTTTCACTCCACTCAGAGATACCAACCATCCGTTTAAGACCATTTTCTTCCATTCACCATTGCAAAGGCCTGAGTTTAGCTACAGTGACATCAGAGGATTTCCCATGATTCTATCACTCCATATTTTAACTATTTTTCCATTTCCTAGATACCACGTCAGATTTGATTGAATTAATGGTCCTGTTGATCTTTGAGTACATACCAAACCAGATCTACAGACATGTTACATAAATATTAGAGAAAGAGGTATGAGGATGATCAATGATATCAAGCAACAAATCCTTGCAACAGAAAAAAGGTTGATAAATGGCTGATCACCAACATCATACCTTCATATTTTCTATAGTTGAGCCTCAAGTGCCTAGGCCTTTGAGCTTAAATGAATGGAAAGCTGAAGAGCATACAAAATGGAAAGCTTAAGAGCATACAAATGATTTCAAGGAATTTGGAAAGTTAGATAAGCTCGATTATTAAAAATAAGCTAGTGATATGATATGTACTAAAGTAGTTAAGTCAGTAAAGGAGAACAAAAGGTTGAGGATAGCTCTAGAGAAGTTTGCACAATTATGGAAAGTTGAAAAATGGATATTAGGGCCAAACATGTGACCATCAATCAATTAGAATAAAAAATAATAGCATTGTCATCTAATCCCTCTAATGGAGCTCCAATCAAGTCACTAATTGAGAAGAAAGATAATGAAATAACAACTTTGAGGAAGAAATTGAAAATGCCCACTACAAAACCAGTCCAATCAAAAGATTTGAAGCAGGTTCAAGCTGAGAAGGAGTAAATATATGTCAGCATGATAGAATACCATAATATTAATAAGAGATGAGAACTAAGATTGATGACCTTTATTGGAAAATAGCCACCTTGTTTACAAAAAAATAAGTTATCAGTTGAGAAGGCTCTTAAAGTAGAAGGTCCTATACTATCAATAGAAAAGTAGTCAAGGGAAGAAGTAGCCCCAACATAGACAAAGATTGATAAACCAACTATTGCTCTTGAGACAATAGATATAGATGCAATGGAAGAAGATCAAGCAACCCATCAATCAAGCCCATAGTCTATCTTGGGGCAAAATGACAAAGATAAAAGGATCCAAGAATTGAAAGAAGAGCTAGATCACTAGGACAAAAGAATCTTGGAATTAGAAGGCCAAACAAGTAAATAAGAAGATGACATGGTTGACTTAGAGAATGAAATCAAAGAACTAAAAATCCAAGTGAAAAAGTTGAAACTGGACATCCAAGGGGAACAAATTTTAAGAAGGACCACATAGACCTTATGGGATAAAATCAGCAGTTGGTTTATAAAGAAGTGGGATTAATTTGAAGTAATCCAGGATAACTCTGGATATGGAAACATTAGCCAAAGAAGAAGCAGAAGCTATAGAGAAACAATTGGGAGAATGCCTAAGCAAGCAAGTCAATTTATTAGTAGATTATCTAAATAGCATAACAAAGAAACAATTGGTTGATATGGGGATTGACAATAGGAAACAAATCATAAAGACGACCATACTAATGATTATGAAGCAGGCTTACTTGATGAGGATGAAGGGAAATATAAAGCAATTAACATAAGAAATTGGTGCATTCAAGGGGCTCTTTAAAGAAGTAATGAAGCTGGGTCTACCTTCCCCTTGGGATGGAAATGGAGATGTTTATTCTAAAGAAGATTATCAAAGTCACTGTCCAAGAGGAAATATGAGTTTCCTCATGAAGCCATAGATGGAGAAATTAGTGGAGAACAAGTTGTAGGAAGGCTAAAAAATGATTTTGAAATATTATTGTTATTAAAAGGTGTTGCCACAAAATCTAGGACCCATTTCATATGAAAAGAACACAAATGTTGAGATATCTCCTGAAGCACTAAGTGCACACAGGATCCCTATGGGAAAAGAATGGAAATTGGTAGTGCAATATCATAAATTAATTATGCCACCTAGAATGCCATCAATGTAGTCTTCAGGACAATCAACCAGTCAACATTCTAGTCAAGTAATAGGGAATCCATCTGCACAAATTCCAACATAATTTTGTAACCGACTAGCTCCACTTTCTTTTATTCCACCTACAGGACCATTTAATATACAAATGATGCATCAAATTAACCAAGCAGGTGTGCCACAAGTGAGCCAAGTAGGAAGGAAACCACCTGTACAACCCAATGTGTACATGGGGGGTCAAAATTTAGCAGCAAGAGGAAAGAAGAAAAACCCAAGCAAAAGAGGTTAAGATGACCAAGCTTAGCAAAGAAGAAAATTAAAAGGGTCCAAAGACTGTAAAAGTGAAATGTAAAAGTGACAAGCTAAAGTTTGTTACAAATCAGTTAGAAACAAACTGAATTCAATTACTCAAAAGGTCTATATAATGAAACTCAAATTCACTTGTAAAGGTATGGCAAATTTGTAGAAGGATTCCATCCTTTTGTTGAATAAGATGAACTATTTTTTTAATGTGATTCCATGTTGGATATTAAGATTATTGAGTGCTACAAAGAGTTTTCCCTTTTTGTTTTTCCATATTATGTGTAAATCATACTTATTTTCGGCTATGTATGTGCTCATGAGAGGCTAATAAAAAAATTGAGTGACCTTTCAACGCCATATTGTGTCAGAGATGCTCCATGTTGATGAATGATTGATGTTGTTGTCAGATATTTCAAATTGTCTTGACCTCTGGTCCAGTTTCATAGTTTTTGTGTTGATTAGTGGTATATTGATGTCTTCTATTATTTTTGTTTATAATGAATGTCTTATTACCTTTCAATTCCACATAATAAATCTCATGATCTACGTATATCTTGTTAGAAACTACTGAAATATTTTAAATAAAGCTTAGTACATTTATGATTTCATTTAGATTTAAGAGATTCATCCTACATGAAACTCTTTGATTTGTTCTTGCCTCCATTTGTTCAAATTCATCTTCATTTAATCCAAAGTACTGGAATACTCTGTAAAATTCCTCCACGGTTTTGTTACACTATCCAAATTGTTCATACAAGTTATTGTTCTAAAACATTGTAAGAAGTAAATATCCATTGCATATTAAATTTCATATAGATTCATCTTGAAAATCTTTAAAAATTGAGTTTTATCATGCCATGGCTAGTATTATTTCAGTCTATTACTACTCAACAAACAACATGAGAAACAACGCCATTGCCAAGGAATGAAATTTTAAGCTAATTTTCCCCGGGGCACGGCATTGTTAAGATATGATCCAGATCAGTGAGCTTGGATTGGATAAAGTTGACCGAGATTGTCATTGTGGCGACTCCACTAATTTGAAGTTGGATTCTAGAAAGAGACACACTAGAGTAAATCTGAATTTTGATGAATTCTTGAGTATCCTTGATTCAAGAAACCACTGGAGGAAACTTCAAGTTGATCGACGCAGATATTGGAGAAAGGTATTCCTCAAATAAATTCTCCTTTAATATCTCTTTCTTTCAGAAATCTAGAAAGTAGCTTGAATTTAAATAATCAATAAAATCCCAGGACTCCTGTGAATCCTATACTTGATCCTCATATTTATCCTTTATCCCCTTCTACAATTACTTCAAGCCCTTTGCAACTTGAAATAAGAACTCAGAGGCCTCCTATTACTCCTCTAGCAGGAACACAATATTGAAACATTTAAATATGGCAAGAAGAGGAGGTGGACCACCCCTAGCTATAAACCCTTGGATAACTGCCAGGTATGGATCATTAAATTTTCCTAATAACCTGCAAGATCTACCTGATTTCTATTTAAATATACTACCAAAATTTGATAGAGAGAAAGCTACAATAACTGAGGAACATATGGCTATGCTTCAAGATTTTACTAATAATCTCTATATTTAACATGATGATGTGTTTATGAGGCTATTTTTACAAACCTTAGAAGGTGAAGTAAGGAAATAGTTTAGAGCCTTACCAACAAGCTCTTTAAACTCCTGGCCTTCTCTAGAAGATGCTTTCATGATACAATGGGGTGAAAAAATGGATCACTTATACTACCTAACGGAGTTTGATTCCTTAAGAAAGAAAAATGGAGAGACTGTAGGGGAGTTCAATAAAAGGTTTAACAATATTTATAACAAGATACCTCGGGACATTAAACCTTCACAAGATGCTTCTAAAGTCACATATGCAGGAGATTTTGAGTCTAAATTTGTTATGATTCTTAGGGAAAGAAGATCTGCAACTCTTCTAAGTATGGTGGATGATGTTGTAGATATGGAAGGTAATATGAATATCTTAGGAAGGCTAAGAAATCGACATCATTCATACAAGAAGAAGTTTAGAGATGAGGTCGGTACCTTTGGAAAGAGTAAAGAAAATCAAAATGAAAAGATAGAAGAAATGTCAAGACTACTCAGAGGCCTTTCAACTAAGATCAGTAGGATGGAAATGGAAGGAAATAATCAAAATAGGAATCCTCAAGATTTTGGACAGAGAAATACGAACCAATATAGGAGACCATTTAATCCTAAAGTCATGAACACAGAAAGAAGGAATGAGGATCCACCCATACTACCTCCTGTAAGAGAAGGAAACAATGATAATCACGTAGTTTATATGCCTCTAGATGAAATGGATATTGAACCTTCTAGAGAAGTCCTATGGATGGAATATGAGAGTAACATGATCCATATTACACAAGAAGATTATGAAAAATATTTGTAGGAAGAAGTTTACCAAAATGACCAATAGGTGCAGAGAAGGTATAATTTAAGACCAATCAATAATCCTTCAAACCATAAACCTATTGCCTCTCCTAAATAAACCTCTGCAAATATAGTCTCAGTTGTAAATTCTACCCGTCCTCAAAGCAAAATTGCAAATCCAGCTAACCAAAAGAAAGTTGAAATTCCAACAACAAAAAATATATAAATAGAATGAAAAGAGCAAAATAGATCTTCCATTCCTTTTTATACGAAGCATGGATTGTCTAAAATCAAAATCTATGTTACTTTAACTGAGTTGGCTAAAAATCCCATGTATCCAAAATAAAATTGAAAAGAACCTAAAACTAATTGGACCAAGCCTGCCCCCTGATACTCTAAATTTAGTAGATGAAAATCATGCTATATATGTAGGTCCAGCAGTTGAAGAGGAATTAGATGATCACATTGCTCTCTTTTTCATAACTCTTAAAGTGCATGACAAATTGTTACATAACTGCATGTTGGATTCTGGAGCTTCACACAATCTGATGCCAAAAGGGATCACAGAAAATTTAAATTTGGAAATTACTAAACCTTATAATGATCTTTATAGTTTTGACTCCAAAAAAGTGAAATGTATGGGAATGATAAAGGATTTAGTGGTTACTTTGGCTCAGCTCCATGCCAAGAGTGTTGTAATGGATTTGGTTGTGGCAGATGTACTAGCAAGATATGGGATGTTTCTATCAAGAAAATTGGCCAAAAAGGTGGGAGGTACTATCCAGATGGACTTTAAATATGCTACTGTCCCAATGTTTGCAAGAGAAACAAGAAGACTGTATAGAGAAGCTAGGTTTGCATATGTGATTAGTGATCAAGGCAATTCCATAAACTACCTTGTATATGCAATGGAAGAAGACATGGGGTGTTTCATACTGGCTATGAATAATGAAAATGAAGAAGCATCCCGAATGGAGTTATCTATCTCAAATATTGAACCTTCTACAAATAAGATATGGTAAATATATTTTTATGGATCTTCAGCCAAAGGAGAATCAAGAGCTGGTGTGATTTTGGTTTCTCCTAACAATTAAGAAGTTGCTTTATCTTTCAAATTAAAATTTGAAACTACAAATAATGTTGCAGAGTATGAAGCATTGATTTTGGGATTAGAAGTTGCCAAGAAAATGGGAGTGGAAGAAATTTCTGTCTTTGGAGATTCAAAATTAGTGGTGCAACAATTCATAGGTGTGTACCAAACTAAGCATCCTAGGATGAGAGCATACAGAAATCAGGTATGGGATCTAATAGATAATTTCTTTATTGTTTTTAATATTACCGTTGTACCAAGGGAAGAAAATTAGAAAGCAGACTCATTGGTTATAGTTGCGAGCACCTTCAAAACCCCACTTGGCCCTAGACAAAAACATGAAGTTGAGTTGATATACAGACCTTCAATACCTGATAATGTGAAGCATTGGCAAGTGTTCTACTATGACAAGTAGATAAAGAGATTTATGGAGATGATTGAAGAATTTTCAATCTCTAGTATAGACCAAGATGAAGACAATGAAGAAGGCGGGGAACATTTCCCATGCTAGAATTTTACTTAAGAGAAATTATGTTAGTATTTCATTCAATTTATCATATTGCATGCATAAGGATCACTGAAAGAAATACATTCAACAATAGGCACAAAGCTTTATCCTGGGAAAACCATTTCATGGGAAAAATCTAGTAGAACTTATCAGTATAGATTCGTCAACAAAATGCAATGTCAAGATAATGTAGAGCTAAATATCTCACATAAAAAGATGTCCCAAGAATAGAATATACAAAGACAAAACAAGATAGAACCCCAAACATAAGCTTCCTCCAGTTGTATCTACTCTCCCATGTACACTTATTCACTTGTGTGAGTGAATTGGTAGTTGCAAATGAACCACTTTCACTGATATTTATACTAGAAAATGTCACTTTTCTTACTGGGCTGACTTGTCTTCTTTAATTGGGTCATTTTCCCCTTGGTACTCATGCACTAGATCCAAGATCTCCTTTTTCTTTGCTTTCACTACTTGGAAACAGACTCTTCACATTCTTACCTTGTGCACATCCCTTGCATATACCATCATGATTTACCTGGATATTTGGAAAACCTATTACGACCTTGTTCACGATCAGCAATGCTTTGTAATTTAAATGAGCAAGTCTTCCATGCCATAGTTCACTTGGGTTCATGGTACTATGTGCTAGAGTTGAAACTGAGTGGCCCCTTCAACTTGTATAGTCCTCCTTCTTCAATACCAATCACAACTGCATCATCAATGGTCTTTCCTTTTGGCCACATGATAAATTCTCCATCCACAAAGGAAAATCTGAATCCTTTCTTATCCAAAGCTAAAATGAATAGAAGATTCTTCTTCAAACCAAGTACATATAACACATCCTTCATCTTCAAAGGCTTTCAGAATCCAACCTGTAGGAGGATTCTCCTACTCCTTTAATATGATATTGATAATCATCTCCAAGCTTCACCTTATGATGTGAATTCTTATGAATCAAACTTGTGAGAGAATCCTTGTATCCAGTCATGTGCTTAGAAGCACCACTATCAATAAGCCATGTGTCACTTCCATGAGTGACTGTCCCTGTAAGAGCTGATATCAAAACATATTCTTCACTTGAATAATCTTCTCTTGTCTTCTTTTGAACAGGTTCATCATCTTCTACGGTATGAGCATGATGTATTTTTCCTCTTCTAATTTGATCTTTTATTTGAGGACAATTTCTTGCAATATGTCCCATCTTCCGGCAGCTATAGCATATGAAGTTTGAGTAATCCCTTTGAGCCATTTGAGACTTTTGAAACTTTTGAGACTTATTTGAAGGATGAAATTATTTTATGCTCTTTTCTTTCTTTGTGTGTGCGGCCAGTGCTTGATCTTCATCGTTACCCAACTTTTCTTCTCTTGACACCAATCTAGCCTCTTGTTTTGTACATTCTTCCCATAGTCTACTGAACTTTGTTAACTTCCTTCTAGAACGCATTTCCTGAATGAAATATTCCCATGACCTTGGAAGGCCATTCAAAGTGGTCATCACCACTTCTGCTTCCTCAACCATGTCTCCAATAGCTTTAAGTTGTTCCTTGATATAAGATACCCTTGTGAAGTAGGATTGAATGGATTATGCCTCTTGCATCTTCACATTCTGGTGTTGAGTTCTTAGGGTCATCTTTCGGTTGATGTTCTTGCCTTCAAAAAAATTGGACAAGGCATCAAACATTTGCTTCGGAGTCTTCTTTGATGAGACATGAGGGCTCAAGTGATCTTTGATGGAATCAACAATGATCCTCTTTTCCCTAACCATGTTCTTCTTGTGCCTAGCCTTAGCCTCATCTCCCTCTAGATTTGCAACCTCTTATTCAACATACTTTTCCAATTCATTGTCTTCTAGGATGAGAAGCATCCTATACTTCCATGCTCTGAAGTTATCAACCCCTTCAAGTGTCTCATCAAGCTTGGTGATGTTTTCCATCTTGCTAAGTCTGGTTCTGGATACCCTAGTAAAAGGAGGGTAAAAATTGAAAGTTCTTCAATGGAGAATCTAATCCACTGGAGATATGAACCCTCCCAAGACAAGTTGATCAAACCACCTTTTCACTCAAATCTATGGACATAACAAGCAAAAACTAGAAACCCTAATTTCTGCAGAATTTAGGTCAAAATTGAAAATTCTCGGATCTGATATTTAACTACTCTTCCATGCACACTTATTCACTTGCTTGAGCGAATTTGTAATGCCTTCATTGGCATTATAAATTTTAATGTAATTAAAATTAGATTTTGTGACTAAACAACAAATAATCAAAGTGTAACCATAACAACATATAAGCAAAATATAAGCATTTTGCAATAGCATCAAATAACTTAGAATTTTTAAAACTTCATTGGTGATTCACACAACATAAATTAACATCATAAATCATGTAGCAATAGCATCATATGATAATTTTACAACAACTTATAAACAATTTAAAATCACAAGAAAAATACCTCGTTATAAGAATGGTGACGGAGTCCAAACTGAGCAAGCTTCCCTCTTCCACTCGAGTTGCTTCCATCTTCATTGCCCAAAAGCGGGACCACGGTTTTACCTCCCAACCAACTAGGGGCCTAGCCGGCTCCCTAGCCCCAGGAAGCCATTGAACGGTCCCATCCAAATGGCCTCTTGGCCCTCCGTGCCCAAGACCCCCAAAGAACAGAACAGTGATGCACTAGTAGGCTATGTATCAAATCTTCCAAGAGTTCTCAAACTCTTCCAAACTTCTCATACCCTAAATTATCCAAAATACCTCTTTCTATCAAAATTCTTACCAAAATATCCTTCAAGAAAAAGACTCCCCTCTTCCAATCTCAAGTCTCCTATTTATATAAAAACTCCTCATCATCCTCCTCATCCATCAATAAATTCCAAAAATAATAGTCAACAATCAATAAATTCATTTTCTAGAAAAATATAGCAATTTGATAAAATATTAATAAACATGGTTGCAAAGTCTTACTTGTCATGCTCCCTTCTTAATGTAACTATGACAACTCTTTTCTAAAAATTTGTGCAAATCCTATCTATCCATTTATTTATATTATCCTTTCATTCTTAAGTCAAATAAGATATTTTCATATACTATATTATACTATGACATAATTTATATTAAATGTATATAATTATATATGTAATTCAATAATACAATCAATTTATGTAAATCTAAAACATATTTGACAAGTCAACAACTCATACTTTCAACACACAAGTAATACTTTCAACAATTCATCAACCAATATACTATTAGCTAATATAACCATATTAATTTATTCATCGATCGACCAATCATAGTATTGTACTCACAAATTGGCGTATGCATGGCCAATGCACACGTCATAAGCGTGGGTACTAATAATCACATTTAATGCTCCTAATAGATCATTCTTACATGATCACAAACAACACATAGAAGAACAATTAAACAATGCATCATTCATCATTCATAATCATTCATACAGAAGCAATACGACATTTAATTAAATAAACATAATGATGAAATCCAGCATATAATCACGATAGTTAATAAAAATCAAGAACACCATCCAATCCATCAGTACTCCAACCCCCTAATCACCACTACTTCCATCTCCTGACCTCACCATCCCGTCCTCTGCTGGAATATACCATGGAATCTCGACTACGCGTATGACCATGTATATAACCCGTAAGTGGAAGTGTCGATCGACCACATCGACCAAGCTTCCCCAGCAGGCACCCACTAGTCGTCATCACACATCCACGGGAGCGTGCTCAGCACAGCCCTCCCACGACTCTGGGTTTCGGAGGTTCGATGGTGGGAAATGCCTCCACCCCTCCTAATAGTACTAGGGTCAACGCCCTACATCAACCATACTATGCCATCACTGATCTAAGGGGTCCCATCATTGAAAAACCACTTTGGGAAAGTCACAATTCCTGTCAAAACTCACACTCACCCACAAGTCATAGAAATATTGGAATTCACAATTAAATAGCATGAAATTTGATATAACGTCATTATACTCATGATGTTCAATATATCTCATGGGCCTTGGCAATATAGGAATCCACCTATCTCATAGCCAATCAACATGTGGAATAGTTCATCATTAACATGAAACATATATATAGCCATAACCAACTCTTTCAAGTGCCAATCCATATCACTAATACGACATTTACAAATAATCATGTAAGTTATTTTTTGCAAACAACTAAATTAGCATTCTACATATGGATATTCTATATTCAATTTTGCATGTTCAAATGAAATAACATATTCATTGTCATTAATAAATTAAAACAATATTTCGAATTACCATACATGCCCCAAGGGAGTCCACATGTCCACATAACAATCATCTTGATCAATCTATCTTAGTAAAACATATAATAAGCAAATGCATTGCTAAGCTAATTCACATTAGAGTTTTTAATTAAAGACTATCAAAATATGGGGTGTTACAAAATTGGTAGTTGCAAATGACCCACTTTCACTTATATTTATACTAGAAAAAGTCACTTTTCTTACTGGGCCAACTTGTCATCTTGATTGGGTCATTTTACCCTTTAAATGGGGTAGTTTTACCTAGTTTTGGGGTAGTTTTACCCTGGGGCCAACTTGTCTATTTTCACTAGGTTGACTTATCTTTTTGAAAGGATAAAATACAATATCATTTTATTTCTTGCGCCAATATTCCATGTTTTACAAGTACAATATAACATTGTTCTTTTAGGGTTTTTTACATGATCAAATATAAGACAAATACAATAAGAATATTTTCTGAAGTTGCATATTATTTCAACATCCTAGAAAGGGAAGAAGGAAGAAATGAAATAAAACCACAACTTATCAACAAAATAGCTAGTCATAAGATTTTGTAGCTCAAGAAAAATTTCATTCCAAAGGGCCTAGTACCATTGGAGAGATTTTTTGATAAAAATTATATTCCTGCATGGTTCATCCAAGTGAAGAGGATGTAGAGAGTATAAACATTGGTATAGAAAGGGAGCCTAAGTTCATCAAACTATCCAAATTATTTCCTATCGAAGTAAAGCATAAGTATTTGAAGTTGTTTACAAAATATATTTATGTGTTTGCTTGGAGGTATGAATACCTCAGGAATTGTGATACTTCCATCACTGAGCATAAGATTCCTTTGAAGCCTAGGGTGAAGCCTTTCAGACAAAATTTGAGGCAAACTAACCCTATATTACAACCAATAATAGGAAAAGAGGTAAGGAAATTATTACATGCAAAAATAATAGTTCATTTGAGATATTCATAATGGGTAGCCAATCTGGTTCCAGTAAGAAAAAAGAGAGGGGAGATAAGACTGTGTGTGGATTTCAGAAATCTAAACAAATATTCTCTAAAGGATAATTATCCACTAGCAAAAATGGGCCAGATTTTGTAGAAAATTGTTGGAGCTAATAGAATCTCCATGATGGATGGTTTTTCACGATACAATCAAGTGGCTATGAGTAAAGAAGAAAGGGAAAAAACAACAGTCACCACACCATGGGGAACCTTTAAGTATGATAAATTGTCATTCGGGCTAATGAATGCAGGATCCACTTTCCAAAGGGCCATGGATATAGCATTTGTTGGAGAGGGAGACACGTTCATAGTAATTTAACTTGATGACATGACTGTCTTCTCTAAAACAGATGATGAACACCTGTCACATCTAAAGCAAACATTCAATAAATGCAGGAAATATGGATTGTCTCTTAACCCAAAGAAATGACATTTTTCCTTGAAAGAAGGAAAATTACTTGGGCATATTGTTTCCAAAGATGGAGTGAAGATAGACGCTAAGAGGATAGTATCTATTCAGCTAATAGAGCTTCCCAGGAACATGAAATAAGTCCAATATTTTATAGGGAGGATAATTTTTTTGAGAAGATTCATCCCGAATCTGGAAGAGATGATAAAGACCATTACCAACTTGCTAAAAATAGGTAATGAGTGAAATGGACTCAAGAGTCTAAAGGGGATTTTCAGCAGCTAAAAAAATACATAGGCGAAGCCCTTGTATTAATCAGTCCTAATTATAGTAAAACCTTCATGGTTTTCTCTTTTGCTTCAGCACATACTATATCAGCTGTGCTTCTGTAGAAAAATTTGGAAGGACATGAAAAACCCATAACATTTTTCAGTAAAGCATTAAGGGATGCTAAATTAAAGTACAATTTGATGGAAAAACATGCTTATGCTATGGTGAAAGCCCTAAATTCTTTTAGATGCTATGTTTTACATTCTCATGTAATTGCATGTGTCCCACATAGTACGTAAAGGATATTCTTTTCCAGACAAACAATGAGGGAAGGAGAGGAAAGTGGATTTCCAAGATACAAGAATATGATTTGGAGATCAAGCCTACAAAGATGGTAAAGTGTTAGGGACTTACAAAGCTATTTTCCGAATCAAAATGTGAAGCATTAGAATTAAATCTAGTGGCTGAGCTCATAGAAGAAGAAAAGATGAAAACTCTGGAAGATTTTCAAAACAATACAGTAAAGGTAAACCCTAAATTCGAAGAATATGACTAGTTCAACGATATTGTTTTTTTTATTTTGTAAATCTCAAATGTCCAGAGCATATGAAAAAGTCATAGGCTAGATCCCAGAAGCTGCAGGCAGTGAAATATTGTATTCTTGATGAATATCTTTATTGGAAGGATCCCCAAGGTATTTTGCTAAATTGTGTGATAGAATAAGAGACAGAAGGGATACTTACAAAATTCCATAGAGGTATTTGTGGAGGACATAATGCCTGGAGAGCCACTACCTAGAAGGTTTTGAGAGTTGTTTACTATTGGAAAAGAATGTTTGCTGAATCAAATCAGATGGTAAGGGCATCTGTTGAATGCCAAATGTTTGTAGGAAAGAAAAAAATTGAAACCCCTATCTCTAAAGCCAATAAAAAACATCATCTCCTTTTCAGTAGTGGGGTCTGTATTTTATTGGAGAAATAAATCCCAACTCTAGTGGTTAGCATAAATGGATCCTAACAACAACTAACTACTTCACTAAATGGGTTGAAGCAATCATGAAGCTGCTAGAAGAGAATATTCTAACAAGATTTGGATGTCCAAGGAAGATCATAACAGATAATGCTCAAGCTTTCAGGTCAGTAAAGAGGATAGCATTTTGTCACAAATATTATATTGATTTGGGGCACTCTCCCCATACTATCCTCAAGGGAATGTCTTGGAAAAATCATCAAACAAAAGATTACTGAGGATAATAAAAAAGATGTTGTAAGAAAATAAGAAATATTGGGATGTAAATATGAGGTATGCTTTATGGGATGGTAGAATAAGGGAGAAGAGATCCATTAGCACATATCCTTTTCAATTAGTTTATGGTAAAGAGGTAGTTTTTCTAATCCAGTTGGGACTCTCTGTGTTAAAGATGATCCATAATGAATGGGAGGAACGAGATAGCATGATCAAGAGAATGTATGAATTGATAGAGCTTCAATAGGAAAGAGAACATGTTAGTGTCAAACTGCAAGAGTATTAGAGAAGGATGAAGGTAAATTTTGATAAGAAGGACATAGCAAGGAAATTTCAGATTGGTAACGTAGTGTTGAAATGGGATGCCAGAAGAGAGGACAAAGGAAAATATGGAAAGTTTGACAATCTATGGATTGGACCATACCTCATATTAGCTATGCATGACAACAATACTTTCATACTTGTTGAGATAAATGAAGAAATATTGGAGCCTGCTGTCAATGTGAAGATGCTAAAATGCTTCTTCATGTACTAAAATACTAGAGAAGCACCTCCAAATATGTATATAGTAGATTGGAAGCATTTTAATTTATGTTGTTATTCATTTTTTTTTTTTCAGTTCTTTACATCAATTATTTTCTAGTTTTACATTTAAAGTTTGTAAATAAGTTTGCAAAGCTAAAAGTTCGATCAATGTGTAAAATATTTGAGAGAAGAAGACTCCATGACCCAACAAAAGGCACTAATCTGCAGTTCTCAACAGTCCGTGAAATAGACAGCTATCCCTATTGGAGCCAATGTTAGTATTAATATTTTTAAAGGACTCCAAAGCAGAACTTTCGAATCTCAAAGGTCGGTTAAGTTCAAAGTTTTATCCTTTAGGAGCTAAGGAAAATAATTCTCAAGCGAGTGCAGGTTGCATGTGACCAGTGGTGGGTGATTAGATGCCTAACTAGGGGTGCTAAGGATTGAGAATACATATCCATTGGATCTGATCAAATCTAAATATCGGGAGGTAGTACGCACTAATAAAGTGCAAGTGAATTAGCGTTAAGTGAAAACAAGCTAATCAAAAGAAACACTTTCCAAATCAATGGTGGAGTTAAAAGCACGTCGGTAAGTTTCTCCCCTTTCAAAATGGGACTAAGGGTGTGTTTTCCTCAAAACCACCAAAGGCACATGCTCAGTTTTGATTGAAAGTGCTTCCAATAGAGCTCTTTGCAAAACTGTTAACCCAACCATGCGTTACCACTCTGGGAAACTAGAATGGTTCCCGCCACTATGGCAATGCATAAAGTAAAAGGTTTGTCAAAGTCATACACTTTTCATCCACATCAAGCCTATCTTCACTCACCATGTGTCCAAAGTGGTCCCACTTCCACATCATCCTTGTCATCAAAGTGTCAAGTCAAATACCTTCATTTATGTTTTTCAAAGTATTCCAAAGGTTGAAACCTTCTTGTTCCTTTGTCCAAAGACCATTTGTTTATTTGAAAAGAGACACTGCACCTTATATCCTAAGTACCAGACCAACTAACCGTGAAAAACTGAACTAGTACACCTAAGCATTTGATCACTCCGAGTTGTCCAACAGAGCACTATCCAGGGATTTTTACTATTTACTAGTCTTAGTGTTTTCTCCTTATACCATCGCATAATATAGAAGTTAAAAAAAAGCCCTAATGTTTCCTTAATTCACTCTGACACCTAGTAAACCTACTAGTGAAGTAAATTCCATAGAAATGGCTCCCAGATCCAAATAAAAGTTGCCCGAGCCTAGGTTTTCAATACATGAACACCATGCCGATATTTTTGACACAAACATAACCAATTCAAATATAAATTCCACCATCAAGGAAGCTAAATCCCTGGAAATGACCAACCAAGATAATTGCAACCTATGGAGTTCTAATTTTTCCCGAACAGTGTGCCTTAGGTTTGTATTTTTTCCGAGTTTGTAACTTGGTGCTCTCATCACTACTCCCCTAGAAAAAGAGCCATTTTGTCTTCAAATATGTCAAAGACCTTATGTTACATTATCCTAGACACCCTAGAGCAAATGTTTTGCATCCCAGAATCCGTAGCACTCCAATCATTCAATGAAAAATACCTTTCAATAGCTTTCCAAAGCCTTAGGCCTTTTGAGCATCACCAGTTCCTATCTAATCATTTAGAACCAAGCATGGCTATACCCACTATCACACCTCCATACAGTACAATAGTGTTTTCTGAGAACTCTAGAAGAACCATTTCACTTATCTGCACTATCATAGGTTTAGAAGATGATAATACAATGGATGATGTTACTCTGGGAACATTGCTCAGTTTAACCATAGAACCTGGACATGGCCCTCCTCAGTTTTATCTTTGCAGCTGTTGTGGAAAAAATTGCACAAGTGTGCACTCTTCCACTTAGTAAGGGGTTAGGCCTTGTAGACTGCAGCAAGGCCTCAACCCTTGGACCCCCTATGTGTGGTGCTTTGTTGTCCTTCAAGTGATTCCGTAATAGATTTTTAGTGGAATTCACATAAAACAAAGAAATATGGATAACATGAAAATAAAAATAGATGGGGGGAGAATGCAAACTCCAACAACAATCCAAGGTATGACAAACCACTTTGTATTTCCCAATGGTCAAGTTGTACAACACCTAGGAGGTGTGAGCTTCAAGGGAAGCCAACAATCTCCCTTAGGGAGGCCTTTTTTGTCCAAATTATATGCTAAGTAAATGGTAGAATAATGGAGAGGAACTCTTGCCCCTTGAAGCAAGGTGGCAAGGGAGCTTGAGAATGCTTACAATGATAGGAAGAGGTGGGCTATGAGGAAGATCCAACACAAATCCAACATCATAACCTTGCTCTTGATTTCACTCTACAAAATGCATGCCAATGGCTTCCTTTTATAAGCCAAAAGGTGGCCAGCAAACAAGTAGATCCAAATGTGAACTCATCTACTCCATGAACCAGCTCCAAGGTACATTAAGGGGGCTAGTTAATGGCACCAAGTGTGTGAGGAGCTGAATTCAGATGATTGGAGATGATGGAGCCTTCAATGCGCCGCGGGAAGCAGGTACTCCCGCCATTTTGACAGTAGCATGGATATTGAAGGAATAATCACGTGGGTATCACGTAGGCATTGTATTGATAACCTGTGCTACAACGCGGGTCAATAGTGGTTTAGCCGCACAACCCTTTCTTTTGACTGGTTTTTGGAACCTTTGGACTGATGCTGTCTTTTGGATTTGTTAAGGATTCCTATAGTGAGCTGCATTCTTTATGTTGATGACGCCTTACTGGAAGAATCATCGAAATGTCGCATGTGTGCAAAATTTAGGCGTTAACAGATGCCCCTTGATGTATGAGGTTCGAAAGGTATTGTAGAGATGATAATGCATCATGTTTTCTTGTGTTACTCTCCTGCTCTATAGGATGAAGCATATGTGGAAAATAGGGTCTTCTCAGGGGAGAAGATTGTTGGTAACGACCGTTGGAGCTGTAGTAAAGAATAGTTTTTTATACAATTGAGGCGGGCATACCCATGCTCATGAAATGATGTCAAGGTGATTACAATGAGAGAGGATTGAGGGGTCGACTCTACTATACTGTTGGGACATGGATGAAGGCGACTTCGGTCCATGTTAGAGTAAATAACCTAGGAACTGCTGCGGAGTGATGAAGAAGAAATACTGTTGATGACCATGATAATCCCACATGGGTGGGGGATTAGTATGGTTTGTGAATCTTCCTAAGAACTTCACTATGCCAGATGGAATGCTACCATGATTTGTAAATGTGAACATTGTTTCCTTTACAAGTATGTTTCCCCCTGATGTGATAAATGTTTTGACGTCGATCATAGGGGAAACCACATGGTTAGGGAGCACTGGTGACTCTCCCTACCAAGTGCGAGGTTATCCCTTATAGTGATTGGAATGGATCCCAAGGTACAACCGCAACTACCGAAATTCTTAGAACAAATTGTTTTGACGTCGACAAGAGCTGAAGTACATGATAAGACAATGATATTATCTTGATGACCAAGATCATGTTGTAATTGACTAGTGGACGAGCATACCTAACACAAGACTGGATGATAATCGTGGGGCTCATAACTTCCTTTGATTGATGCAAACATGGGTAATGGGAATGGCAACTTTACTTTCCGAACGATACAATTTGCGACGGAGGGGGATAAACTACAAATGAAAGGACTTTAATGGAGACACAAAACAAAGAGTAATGGTAATCGACAAAACAGATACTGATGAGGATATGGAGACTCAAATACATCGATCAAAGGTGACAATAGGTTGCTGCCAAAAGAATGGGGTGTTCTCGCAATGTAAGGTGATGGGGGAACATTTTGTACATAAATAATAATGGTGGGGTCCCCTCAGTTTTTGGTGAGTCAGGGGACCGATTTGATGTTGGGTGGAGTCCCCACGGTTTTAAGTGGAGTAGGGGATGCTTTCCAAGATGAAGTGAGGGTTGATTTAAGATGCAAAGACGGGTGCCCTAGGAATTGATGCCATGTAGTGTATGCCTACGGGATACCTGAATAGAATTGGTTACTTTTGAGGGTGGGAGCCTCATAGGTGTCTTTGCGGAGGTGATGGTACAAAGAAGATTATAGACAGTAAAGTGATCATGGAGGCATGATTGGAATTTGTGAATATTTATCGTAACATGGGCCGAGGAGTCTGATGGTGTCTACTCGGGGGAGTAAATGTGCAATTATAAAATGATAAGCTTCAGGATGATCTTTTCAAGCTGTATAAGATTCCTTGGACTTGTGGGGGATCGACATCATCGGTGTCAATTGCTTACTGGGATGGCGATGGTGCGCACACCCATGGGGAAACATGCTATGCCCAGGGATGACGTTGATGGAACATCAAGACTGTGAGTAAGGGACCTATGTTTATTAGCGAGAATGTTGGTAAATGCATCATAAACGGAGGGTAAATAGTGTTTATATCCCAATTTATGAATGATACCTGTGGTAGGGTGCTCGATATCGTTGTTGTATCATGGAGCCTTGTTCTTATAATTGGAAAAACAAGAGTCTCCAAATTGTCTTAGTTGAGATTCTACACATACAATGCACATACCCAAGTGTAGTAAAGAACATAACCAAGGTATTGACAATGCAAAAATCATGTAACCAAAACAATTCATACCTGAGGGGTACCCATGTAAAATAGTGTGCCAAAAAAACTGTTAGGAATATAGATTAGTTGGCTTCATGTCGAAGAGGTTGAAGCGTTGATCGCGGTGGTGTGAACGGTTTGTGAAACGAAGTTACTATTTGTCTATGGGGTCAATTTGAAATTCAGGTCAAATGAGTATAAATAGGGGTGGGGCTCACATTTCGAAATCATTTGTACTATTTGCTGACGACCTCTTAGAGCGTGTTTTTGGTGATGCTGGGAGATCTGAAGATCTATTTGACGAGCTGCGAGTTCCAGGTATGCTGTAACCTTACCTCTTTCAATTTGGGCCAAGTAGAATTAGGAAGAGTGAGCCTCGGGATTGCCAGGGGCTTGTTTTATCCCTTTAAGGTCTACAGTGTGGGATTTTGGGAAAATCCCGTGCTATAGTGGGAGATTTTGGGAAAATAGCACGCTACTGTAGTGTGGGTTTTCCCAAAATTACACGCGGTGTAGTGCGGGTAAAATGTACCATTCCATGTTGCGCGCAGTTCAGTAGTTGTTCAGCCGTGCGCTGGTGTAGCACGAATGAACATGGGTCAGTCGTGCTACTAACACGACTGAACAACGTATGTCCCACACGCTAGTGTCACATGGTGGAATGGGGTTCATCCACGCTAAGCACGATTTTCCTTGTTATTGTCGCACTACACACAGACCTCTTTAGGGGAGGCCGTGTGTTTTTTGTTTTTGGATATATGTGTCTAATAGATGGGAATTATCCTTCTGCAACTAATCTTCAGTTCCTCATGGCTTATGTGGGTGTCATGGAGTGGAGGGAGAGAGAGTATGATGCTCTCTGTCCTTTGGTGCTGGGGGATAGGCAGGCGACACAAATATTGCGAGACGCGGGGCTCTTGAAGTTCTTTAAGTGCCCCTTTATGCAATCGTTGGACTATCCACTTTGGAGACTACTTGACATTTGAGTCCCAGATAGAAGGGTCTTCCGAGTTGGTGAGGATGACTTGAGCATCACAACTTAGGACGTCTATTTCCTGACAGGGTTGTCTCATCGGGGAGTGAGAAAACCCTTCCATCATCAGATTGAGGGAGATATGATCCATGGTTTGGTGGATTGGTTTTGTGATGGTGACCGAAGTGCTATAAAATCTGGTTATATTTTGATGAGACATATGAGGGCTCTTCTTGTAAGGGTTGTGGCGATAGTCGTGGTGTGAGTGTTTGGAGTAGCGTCCCCCAACTAGATTAATAGAGGGAAACTAGCGTATGTTGAGAGGGTGTTGGCCGATCGGTTGGTGGCATGGGGTCGTCTGCTACTGCAGACGATGAACTGGAAGATGTTGGATTTGCACCGGGGTGGGATTAGGACAACCTTCTTCTTTGGGAGCGTGTTGTGCTCGTATTTCTTTGAGTGGTATCCTTCCCCGAGGCCACCTATAGTGGTTCCTCCTAGGGGGCCTCAGGAGCCTCGCATGATGTATTGGGGGTGGATCATGCCTCGTGATGGTGGTGGGCCCGTGGGGGCTTATTTCACCCCACAGGTTCTGGATGTGTGGGAGGGTTAGATCGGGTAGATGGAGAGATACCCTTGGAGTGGGATGGACTATAGGGGAGATTTGGAGATGCCTCCTCTAGTTGGGGGATTCGACACATCAGTTACACATTATGGTTGTACTTTTTGATAGTTACATATATAGTTTTACATACTTTGATTTTTGCATGTTTGATATATATGAGTATCATGTAGTGATGACAGTTTCTTCTTTATGATGTAGATATTGGTCATGTACAACCACCTCAGCGACCATGGGTTAGGAGAGACCGACAGGCTGCCAGCACTGGTGTGGTTATTGGAGGATCAACCGGATCTGGAGGAGAAACAACTGGAGGGGATCCTATTGGAGGAGCAGGTGTAGGAGGAGATGCTGCAGGGGGGAGCTGCAGGAGACCGGATGGAAGTCATCATTACTGACTTAGAGTAGTGGTTGGGTGCCATGTCTGCAGGAGTTGATGATCGAGGTGTTGTCGATTTGGAGGATGATGAGATGGACCTGACCATTCATCTACCAGCGGAGTGTGGGCTAGATTGCAGGCCTATCATGCGATGATTAGTAGTGGCGTGACATGTGGCACAAGATGTGCAAGGGGTGCAACCCCTCATCCATGAAATAGGTCGTGAGGAGGAGTAGGACCAGCTCAGGGACTAGATCTTGATATGGCACGAGGGGAGGTGGTACGACCATTGGCCATTATGTGACCCCGAGATCCACCAACTAGTGGGGAAGCTTGACTTTGTATAGGGCCATGAGCCCCATTTTGTATATGATTTTGATAAGCTTATGGTTGGTGGTTTGTATTTGATGTATCCCCCATAAGGATTTTTTGTATATGCCCCAGGAGGGCCATTTTTTGTAAATGACACACACTTTTTTGATGATATATATATATACCATTTTTGCGGCATATGCGCATGCGTCTCTTTGTGTATGTTATGTATGCATGTATGGTTTATGTTGCCTATCTGTTGATGTGATGCATATGTAGTAGTAGATACCAGCATGTATGTTTGCACCTGGTCATCAACTTAGGACTTATGATGATGATATACATGTATGTGTACTAGCAGGTGTGACACATAGAGATATATGTATGTTTGGTTAGATGTGTAGGACTATGGAGTCGAGTTATGTATCAAGCACCAATTCAAAAACTTGTTTGTGATGGCGTCAATGGATGCATTGGCGTTTCTCGATATATGTGTGAAAGTAATGGTTTCAAACTGTCAAATGAGAAGGCACATGCGCAAAAAATTTCGGAAGAGGAGTGGGTTGAGGACATGAAATACGTTATTTAACTACAAGACGACTAGCTGTGAGTCGAGGTGGACTCGCAGATGGGGAATTCCAAGGTGGAGGGAATCATTTAATAGACCTATGACAACATCATATTCTGCTTGGTTATTCGTAAGTGCCCCCAGGAAAACTCCGTCGGTGTGGTGGAGTGCATGGGAGGGGGAGTAGATAACCCAGACAACTGATGCTAGGTTCTTGGACCATCGACTTGCACCGTCCGTGTAGCCAATGTAAATGTCTATTTGAGAGGTCATATGCACATAGTGGAGATAGGCTTATTCTCAGACTGAAACAAAGGACTTGATAAAAAGAAAGTAAAATTTGACACAAATAATAATATCGACAGGAGATGTTGGATGTCTTATTTGTGTGTGTTTTGGGGTTTGTTAAATGTCGGGGTCTCTTGTGGTACTAGTTGTTAATACCACATATGGGAGGTTGTTGGCTGTGGAGCCAGATCTTCCAGTCTCGTAGATGATGATTCAACCATGTCCGTACCCCAGGTTTGGTTATGATCCCGACCTGATGCTCAGGGGGTACGGGGGGGGGTCGACCCCCCCCGCTGGGGGGCGCAGGGGCCAGCGCCCCTGAAAAAAGGGGTTTGGGGGCAACGCCTCCAAGTTATGAGGGTTCGGGGGCAGATCCCCTAAGGAAAATTTTTGGGGCTATTTTCACCACCAGTTTTCGGACCCATGGTTTTGGGTAACCCATGGTATTTTCCCATTGTATTTCCATTATAAAAGAAAGACATTGTAACACGGCTAGGGTTAATGATGTATTGGGTTTTATGCATTGTAAAGATCTCTAATATCTGTGAAGAGAGACTGTGAGACAGTGAAGAGGAAGTGCATCGGTTGTGCTGCAGGTTGTATCCCTTCACTTTGCTGGATGGAATAATAATAAGGACTGGCAACTTCAGTGTGGACGTAGCCCAAGTTGGGGTGAACCACAATATATCTGTGTCTCTCTTGTAATGTGTGTGTGATTATATTTGCATTTATGTTTATTGTTATTGCTTTGCGATCCTGTTTTTCTAACAATTGGTATCAGAGCCGAAGGTCTATTTGGCAGATAAACCTGCAGGAAGCTAGGGTTTTTGGTTCAAGTGGGAGCAATGGCAGAAGAAGGAAAGTCCAAGGTCGAGAAGTTTAATGGCCAAAACTTCCAGTTATGGAAGATGCAAATGGAGGACTATCTGTACCAGAAGGATCTATTCCTACTGTTGGGAGGAAGAGCAAAGCAGCCGGCGGCCATGAAGGACGAACAATGGGAGGTTCTTGACAGAAAGGCTCTGGGAACAATACGATTGAGCCTAGCTTCATCGGTGGCTTTCAATATCTCAAAAGAAACGACAACGGAGGGTTTGATGAGCGCATTGGGTAAGTTGTATGAAAAACCCTCGACCTCCAACAAGGTATTTCTAATGAAGCGTTTATTTAATATGAAGATGTCTGAAGGTGGATATGTTACTGATCATTTAAATGAGTTTAATACAGTTACAAATTAACTAAGTTCTGTAAGTGTGAACTTTGATAATGAGGTTAGGGCTCTTCTAATCTTGTGTTCATTGCCAGAAAGCTGGAATAGCTTGGTCATAGCTGTAAGTAACTTTGTCTCTGGTTCAAACACCTCGAAATTTGATGATGTTATTGGTGTTATTCTTAGCGAGGAAATGTGAAGAAAAAGCACAGATGAGACATCAGGTAATGCGTTGACCATGGAGAGCAGGGGAAGACAAAAGGAGAGAGGAAAGAGCTAAGGTAATTGTGGCAAGTCTAAAACGGGCAGATCCAAGTCCAGACTGGGAAAAATAAAGTGCTGGAACTATGGAAAGAAAGGTCATCTAAAGAAAGGCTGCAGATCTCTAAAGAAGAAAGGAGATGCACAGAAGGAAACTACCCAGGAAGCAAATGTAGCAGGTGATGTGTTACAAGATGCTTTGATTCTTGCATTAGATAATACTAGTGATTATTGGGTAGTAGATTCAGAAGCTTCATGTCATGCTACACCCCATAGGAAATACTTTCATGAGTATGTTCCTGGCGATTTTGGACATGTTTTATTGGGTGATGATGAGCCATGTAAAATTGTTGGAATGGGTAAGGTATGGATAAACGTTAAGAATGGAATTGTCTGGCTGTTGAAAGATGTTAGGCATATTCCTGCTATGAAAAGAAATCTGATCTCAACAGGGTAGTTGGGAGATGGCGGCTGTCTATCTACATTTGGAGAAAAGTGGTGGAAGATCACTAAAGGATCAATGGTGATAGCAAAAGGAGACAAGATAGGTACATTGTATTTATGTCCTCATAAAACTGACCATTCTATCTCTTTAGCTTCCACAGGAACAGATACAACATTGTGGCATCATAGGCTTGGCCACATGAGTGAGAAGGGGAATTCTCCACTCAAGGAAGTTGCTGCTAGATTTGAAGTAGGTAAGTTTGGAATTCTGTGAGAACCGTGTTTATGGAAAACAGAAGAGAGTCAGATTTCTCAGGGTTGGGAAACAAAAGAAGAATGAAAAGTTAGAGCTAGTGCATACAAATGTATGGGGACCGGCTTAGGTACAATCTCTTGGTGGCTCTCATTATTATGTTACATTTATTGATGATGCAACTAGGAAAACTTGGGTTTATTGCATTAGACAGAAATTTGATGTGTTTGCTACTTTTAAGAAGTGGAAAGATTTGGTTGAGAATGAGACAGGAAAAAGGTTGAAGTGTCTCAGATCTGATAATGGAGGTGAGTACTGCGGCAAGGAGTTTGATAGTTACTATTCATACCATGGGATTCGTAGAGAGAAGACAATCCCAGGAACACCACAAGAAAATGGTGTGTCAGAAAGAATGAACAGAACGATCATGGAGCGTGCAAGGTGTATGAGACTGCATGCAGGGTTGCCCTTACAGTTTTGGGCGGATGCTGTAAATACTGATGTTTATTTAATAAACAGAGGACCTTCAAGTGCTTTGGATGGTGGTATTCCAGAGGAGGCATGGACAGATAAAAAGGTAAACTACTCATTTCTGAGAACGTTTGGTTGTGAAGCATTTGTCCATATTGATAAAGAAAATATAACAAAGCTTGAAGCTAAATCCAAGAAATGTACCTTTATTAGATATGGGGTTGATGAATTTGGTTATCGCTTATGGGATTATGAAAATAACAAAATCATCAGGAGTAGAGATGTGATATTCAATGAAAAGGTCATGTATAAAGATCAGTTGCAGGGAAAGAAATAGGAAAAGGAAAACACAGAGTACACAGTACTTGATGAAATTGAAGAAAATGAAGTTCCAAAGGTGCCAGAAAATCAAGAACAACAGCAAGTACCTGAAACTCCTGCAACTGTAAGAAGATCTACCAGGTTAAGTAGACTCCCTGAACGATACTCTCCTTCAATGTATTATTTCTTTATGACTGATGCTGGTGAACCAGAATGTTATGAAGAAGCAATGTAGGTGGAAACTAGAAAGAAGTGGGAGCAAGGCATGAATGAGGAGATGGACTCATTGGTAGGAAACCAGACTTGGGATTTGGCTCAGTTGCCTGTTGGTAAAAGAGCATTGTAGAACAAATGGATTTACAGGTTGAAGGAAGAAGAAGGAGGTAAGAAGCACTACAAGGCCAGACTTGTTGTAAATGGGTTTGCACAGAAGAAAGGTATTGATTTTGATGAAATAAATTCTCCTGTTGTTAAGATGACTTCAATTAGGACTATCTTAAGTCTAGTGGCAGTAGAAGATTTGCATCTTGAACAGTTAGATGTAAAAATAGCCTTTCTCCATGGGGATTTGGAGGAAGAGATATATATGCAACAACCACAAGGGTATGAGGTCAAAGGTAAGGAGAACTTGGTATGCAGGTTGAAAAAGAGTTTGTATGGCTTGAAGCAAGCTCCAAGGCAGTGGTATTTAAAATTTGACAGGTTTATGACATAACAAGGTTATAGTAGATGTCATTCTGACCACTGTGTTTATTTCAAGAAGCTAGACAATGAAAGATATATTATCTTGTTATTGTATGTGGATGACATGCTTGTTTCAAGGTCTAACATGCAGGATATAAATGTACTCAAAAGGAAGCTAGCTAATTCATTTGCGATGAAGGATTTGGGTGCTGCAAAGCAAATCCTCGGTATGAGAATAACAAGAGACAGGAAAAATCGCAAATTGACATTGTCTGAGAGCGAGTACATACAAAAGGTGTTAGAGAGGTTAATAATGAAAAATGCAAAACCAGTAAGTACACCTTTGGCCAGCCATTTCAGTCTAAGTAAGGAAATGTGTCCCAAGACACAGGAAGAGACAGATTACATGTCCAAGATTCCCTATCAATCAGCAGTTGGCAGCTTGATGTATGCCATGGTGTGCACAAGACCAAATATTGCACAAGCAGCGGGAGTTGTGAGTAGATATATGAAGAATCCAGGTAAAGAACATTGGAAGGCAGTACAGTGGATTCTCAGGTATTTGAGAGGTACCACCACTCAGGCATTATGTTTTGGAGGTTCATACACTGTTCTACAAGGATATGTTGATGCAGATATGGCAGGTGATAAGGATAGCAGGAGGAGCACCACAGGGTATGTGTTTACTGTAGGTGGAACACCAGTAAGTTGGATTTCGAGACTGCAGAAGGTTGTTGCACTTTCAACAACAGAAGCAGAGTATGTTGCTGTTACAGAGGCTAGTAAATAGATGATTTGGTTGCAGAGGTTTATGGAGGAAGTGGGTAAGAAGCAGAAGGATAGCAGGTTGTATAGTGATAGCCAGAGTGCCATTCATCTTGCAAAGAACTCAACATTCCATTCCAGGACTAAACATATATAGCTCAAGTACCATTTCATATGCTATGTTCTGGAAGATGAACTGATGAAGCTGGAAAAGATATATACTAGCCAGAATCCTGCAGACATGTTCACAAAGTTAGTGACCAGAGAGAAACTGAGTTCCTGCTCGGTTTCAGTTGGCCTTCTAGCATGAAGGTGAAGATGAGAAAGTTGCCAAGTCCAAGGTCCAGCAAGTACAACAGCTATGGAGTTGTTGTGATCAGTCTCCAAGTGGGAGATTGTTGGTTGTGGAGCCAGATCTTCTAGTCTCATAAATGATGATTTAGCCGTGTCCGTACCCCAAGTTTGGTTATGATCCCGGCCTGATGCTCAGGGGGTCCGAGGGGGCAGCGCCCCCAAGTTACGGGGGTTCGAGGGCGTAGCCCCCGAGGAAAAATTTTGGGGCTGTTTTCGCCACCAGTTTTTGGGCCTATGGTTTTGGGTAACCCGTGGTATTTTCCCATTGTATTTCCCTTATAAAAGAAAGACATTGTAACACAACTAGGGTTAATGATGTATTAGGTTTTATGCATTGTAAAGATCTCTAAGATCTATGAAGAGAGATTGTGAGACAGCGAAGAGGAAGTGCAGCAGTTTTGCTGCAAGTTGTATCCCTTCACTTTGCTAGACAGAATAATAATAAGGACTGGAAACTTCAGTTTGGACGTAGCCCAAGTTGGGGTGAACCACAATATATCTATGTCTCTCTTGTAATGTGTGTGTGATTATATTTGCATTTCGGTTTATTGTTATTGCTCTGCGATCCTGTTTTTTTAACAGAGGTTACCCGATTATTTAACATAGGAAGCCATGAGAGATTTTTAATTATTCGGGAATCCTTGCAGGTTGCCTGCGTTTTGGTCGGAAGATGAGGAATCAATACAAGTAAGGACACCAGCCAAAGGAGATTCAACATCGATGGTATACAAAAAGGTAGGTGTTACTTCCTTGGCTCGTGGCCCTTATGGGGTTGCATGGAGTGGGGCAAGTTGGCCTTGCAGTCTCATTAGTTCGAGGTGAGCTTCTTGTTCGGTGCATAAAATGGGGCACTAAAATGAGAAGTGAGAGGTCTTTCCACAAGACCGACAGGATCGTGGTACTCGACTGCCGAAGTGTGCTTGTACTTTTGGGGAGTTTACTTGATCCATAATGCAAGTGATGGCGCTAGGAGGAAGCATATGCATGGAATTCCCATAGGAAGATAATTCATCCTACAATGTTGTCGATGTAAGATTAGGATGTTGTGGATCTTGTAGCAGTAGAGGCTCCACTATGGGGCTTGATAATTGTACAAAATGTGTGGGAGGTGTGACTGACTGTGTTGTTGATGTGGCGACCACATTAATAGATGTTGCTTCTTGTGTTGAGGAGGGAGGCTCCTCAATCATCACTTGATTGAGACGAATGGTTTCCAAAGCGTCTCGAAATCGAGGCAGATCGGGACAATGACGTGTGTAGTGCCCATACCGGGAACACATAGCACATGCGTGATTCATACACAATGTCTTGGACTTGGTAGGTGTGCCCCCTTTTATCATCAGTGGAGCATGGGTTATGCTAACGGGAGTGTTAAGAAAATTCTGTAGCTTCGACAAAGTGGGGCATAGATTGATTGCGTGACCTTGTTTCCCACAAAGAGAACATGGTGGCATGACTCTTTTAGTGGGAATATTGGTCATAACTAGGGATTTTAATTGTTGCTGGTTGATGCCCCCTACGTTAGGCTTAGTGACCTTTGATGAATCAAATGTAGAGTTTGGTAATAGGGGACCTTTAAAGTTATGTTGCTTGGTGCCCCCATTGTTGGTCTTAGTGATGACTGGTTGTAGTTTAGTCGCGGATGTCATAGGCTGGGTTGTTTTAACTGAGGGTGTTATGGGAATTGTAGGCATAGCAACCGAAATAGGGACAAAATCATAATGAGTGACGAGTTTGCAAGCCATCTATGGGTAGGCTGGTGTAAGGTACCATACTAGAATGCCCAAAGTGAGCCCATGTAGAGTTAACTGAGCCATAACCAACATCCCTTGTATTCCCGTGGGAAGGTACAAGAATGGGATTTGGAAGATAGGTGGAATCGATGGACTCAACATTTGTTCAATGCCATGACTCAACAAAAATGTTGATGGTGGTGTTGAGGTGGAGGCGACTCCATTTTCAGTGGTGAAAATTGTATACATTAGGGAATTGGTTGATGTGGGGATCTTAGGTGGTGGTACTGAATATACTCCTAACAAATTGGATTCCTTATACATGCCCATGGAAATATCTACATACGATTGATCAACGTCGATGATAGTTGGCAGGACATTGTCAAGGTTTCTAGTGGTGTTGGGATTGTAGTAGTTCAGCTGGTCTAGGGTGACGACCTTCCCATTTAATGGAAACATCATGGTTCAGAAGATCGAGGAAGATACCGCCTTCATGGTGTACATGTAACTACGCCCCAAGAGGATGTTGTAGTTGAGTTCGACGTTGACTACCTCGATATCGATCATGAGCATCTTCCCCCCGTTCGATGGGGAAATTTTGTACAATCCTCTTGGTTGGGATGGTCTCCCATCATATGCGTGAAGAGTGATGGATGAGGGGACCAGCTCTGGTGACCCTAAGCATTTCCACACTTTAGTAGACATAACGCAAGTGGATGTGCCTCATCAATGATGCAACGATGAATCATAATGTTTTTTACTGTGACAAGGATTTGAAATGTGATTGACGAGGGTGTTCACCTTTGTCAGGATCAAAGGTCACGAGACGTGAGTCGGAAAGGTCGATGGTGTCGAGTGCATTGAGCTATGCCTTTTGTTGAGTTGGGCATGAATGTAGTACTTCTAAAGTGGACATAGCTGCAGGATACTGAGCCAAGTCATCCACAATACTGTAGGTGTGGGTGTCTTTCATGTGGGGGTTAATAGTGGTACGTCGAAGTGGAACCTTGCGAATCCGCATGATTTTTTCAGCACTTGGGCGTGGTATTTGGAGCAGTTCCCCCGAGGGGGTAGTACTGTCTTCCACTTGGGGAGTTTTAGGCCTATCATAACCTTTGGCTCGATTTTGAACATTAAAATACAACGTGTAGATATTTTGAAAGGAGCCCTCTCCTAGGGGGAGAGGATCTTGCTACTGTGTAACTACCCCTTGATTTGCAAAGGGTTGTTGTAACATGATAGTTTGGGGTTGGGGAGGGTTTGCATCCTGAGGGGGGTTCGTCACTGTCTTCTTTTTGGCTTCCACTAATTGTTGGTAGTCGGGGATAAGAGGACAATGATGAGTGTAGTGACCATAATCACTATAAATGGAGCAATAGTAATTGGTCCTCACATTGGCATTCTTCTATTTTTTGGGGGGATTGTTAGTCCCTAGGTTTTGGTTACCCGTATTCTGGTTTTTCTAGGGAGGGGGGTTTCCCCCTTGTCCCGGCCGCTGGTTTTGTTTATTCTTCCCTTTGTTCTTCCCCAGATTCTAAGGATTCTAGGGGTTGGTAGTGTTCAATTGCTCAAACCGTTGAGCTTGTTGAACGTAAGAAGGATGAACTAGGTTCACACCCATGTGGGTTGGGATTTATTGACCAGTCAGGCATGGGAAAGGATAATAAGGTTTATACCCCGGGGGTGGGATAAATGCAGTTTGCACTCCATAAGATGTGGACATAGGAACGGCTTGGGGAATTAGCGGTGAGGGTATTGTTGTTGTTTAGCTAACATTGGGGTAAGTGGGACTATAGGGTCCATACTGTAACTGACCAACTAGTGGGGTTGGTGCCGGTGTAGGGGGTACTGATGCAGATGGCATGGATGGGTATTGTGGAACCATATTAAATGGAACCGACGTGGTGGGAGGAACCTTTCCTAAGCGGGAAATGGACCCAATAAGCCCATCCGCCAAGTGTGATGAGCTCGCAGGTGTAGGATCCAATGATCGATACTAAGGAGCATTATGAAGGATAGTGTAAAGGTATCCAGATTTTGCATATATGAGATCGAAATGTTGGTATTTTAGAATAGCCTATTCCTTGTTTTGCGGCATGGAAGTGGAGACATCTTTACCTATGTCAAGTTGGAGATATTTGATAAACCAATCCAACAAAAAGGGTGGTTGTATTTCAATTTTACACAATGTGTGATGTCTACACCACTCATGGATGTGGTCTGCGATGTGGGTGGAAGTATTTTGTAGAAAATATGAGAGAATTTCGAGACCAACGTTGTGTCGAATCAAAATCTAGAAGTAAGTGAGAAATGCATTGGCTAATATCGCAAAGGTGGCATGGGTCGCTCTCGATAGTTTTACGTACCATTTTGTTGTTGTTCCGATGAGGGTAAGCTGGAAGAGGCGAAGCCTCACGGGATCATCCACTATGCTATTAGATGAACAACATATGTGGAAGGACATGACATGGTTGGCACGATCATCCCCTTGTTTTTCATCAAATTTGGGAATGTCCAAGGGAAGTTTATTTGGCATAGATAGCCATGTTGGATCATGTGCAATGGGGTCATTGATCAGTTTGGCAAAATCAGGTAGATTTATGCTAGCCATGAATGGTAAGGTAGGGATATTTGGTCTTGCCATTGTGTGTGGGGTGTGATTTCCATGAGGGGGAGACCCAGGTGGTGTGGAAAACAACAATTTACCTCCTATGAGAGACGAGGGGTCAAAGGGAACTGAAGGATCTCCGAGAGGATAAGCCAATGAGGTACCTCTTCCAAGGTGGGGAGGTGAAAATGTATCTCTATTCTCTCTTAGGGGAGAAAATGAAGGTGACCCTCTTCCAATGGGGGAAGAATTGGTGTAATTAATAGCTTCTCCGAGAGGATAAAATGCTCCTATCAAGGCTTGGCCTCAACCAAATGATCCTATCAATGTGGCCTAGGAGAGGCCCCAACAGGAGTACCTTCTGCATCAACCACGGGAAGAAGGTGTAAAAACACCCCTCAATAGAGGGTATATGCCTTGCAGTCATCATGAATGTCTCAGGATGTTGTTTTGTTCCTTAATGGTGAAGAATTTGTGTCATATGAGAGTTATGGTGGAATTAAACACAATTGAACAAATGCAAAAATATGCCAACCACAACAGATGCAAATATGGTGCAATAAGTGAGTGATAACTGATATGTGCAAAAGTCGATTTTACTGCATGAGTTCTCACATGTAGGTTCTTTTTAGTTATGAGTTAGTGATCTTGTATTTAAAAATAAATTAAATGTAAATTCTCTAAAAAGACCTAACGTCCTTCCTCTCAAATGTAATTGGGCCTCCCAAAAGCACAATTGATGGTGATGATGGTATCCACGCACCAATTAACTAGTGGAGGTAACAAAGAGCTAGTTCTATCGAAAATGGGGCCAATGTTCCAATCCAGAAGACTTGGCAACACCTCCCAAAGGAAATAACTAAATTCAGGAGTCAATTGCATGCACAATTGCTCCTTGGTGATATCCTAATTTGGGCCAATAAGATACCTTGCGTCAAGTGTGGATCAATGGTTTGGCCTGCACAATATAGTGTTGTCTCCCTACAATCAGTTGAGTGACTCGTAGGGGAGAGCATGGTAGTTATACCTCGACTTTCACCTCCTTGTTCACGGTGCACTTCTGATCCAGGTTTTCTTTGAACACTTGCTTATAACAAGATTTTGTAAGTACCCTATGAGTCAACAATGCTATGTTTCAAAATATTGCTAATGAAACTAGATTGGTGGGCATTAATGGATGCCTAGCCCAATCAATCCTACCTAACTAAAATGTACTTTTGTGACCTCCTGTGGAGGATTTTAGTTGGTCGGAAAATTACAAAGTTGATTTTAATGGGTCTGGATTTCACTTAGAGAGTGTGAGAGAGGTATTTCACAATTCCTACCTTTCTGATTCACCAAGCTCATAAGAAGTGACAGGTGAAGAGCATACTAGGATCAAAAGATTCTTTAGGTCTATTAGTGTGTGCTAGTGGTGCAAACACATGTGATGAAAGCAAATCAATTGTCGACAAATTAACTAGAAGAGATTATAAAGTAAATGCAAACGTAGATGTACTTTTAACTCTAAAAGATGATCAAGGTGCTTTCTAAATCAAAATGCTAACTAATTAAAAAGTGTGCAATTGAGGTATTTCACACTTCTCACCCTTTTCTGATTCACCAAGATCACAAGAAGTGCGAGGTGAAGAGCAAACTTCGGGATACAAGAGTCTTTCGGTCCTTGCTTGTGTGTAAAGAGTGGATTCTACACTAGCATTGATACTAAAAACATGTCAATTGTGCATAAACAAGAATGGTCTTGAATACTAGTGACAACAATGAGGCTCGTTGAAAGCATCAAGGTTGTTTACCTAAGTAATTTTAGAGAGAGATGAACACTTTACTTCCTAATCTTGGTCTATGTGAACTAATTACTAAAAAACTAAGTAATGATTGCAAATTAACTTAATTTGAGTTCATTAGTAAGAAGTAATGGGGATGCCATATTGTAGTATGTAGACAAAAAGAAAATTAAAAGATTGTAGTGTGGACACACAATACTCTGTCGCACAAGTAGCACAGATAAATACAAAATAGGTGTGCTAGTAGCATGGGTGATATACATACAAGGTGCGTGGGTCAACCTACAGGAGGTCGTGCGGGTCATGAACTAATTACCTGCGCTGGTAGTGTGTCTGTCGAAGGTGTTTCTGCACTGGTAGCGCATCTATCGAAGGTGTTTCTGCACTAGTAGAGCGGTCGAGAGGCCGGGATCCATGATAATTTGTAAAAATTAATTGAGGCCTATAGATGGCCAAATTCTGGAGCAAGAGGTGGAAGACCTAATCTCCTGCAAATGACAAACACCCAGAATTAATTACTTAGCATAAAACAACCTAGTTAAATAAGAAATGAACAAAAATAAGTGGATTCACCATTAGAAATGTTATGGAAAAAAATGCACAAATGTGCACTCTTCCACTTAGTAAGGGGCTAGGCCTTGTAAGCTGTAGCAATGCCTCATTCCTTGGATGGTTGGTTTTCCTCCAAGTGATCCTGCAATAGATTGTTAGTGGAATTCACATAAAACAAATAAATATGGATAAAATGCAAAAAAAAACAGAGATGGGGGGAGAATGCAGATTCCAACAACAATCCAAGGTATGCCAATCCACTTTGTATTTCCCAATGGTCAAGCTTTACAACACCTAGGAGGTGTGGGCTTCAAGGGAAGCCAACAATATTCCTTAGGGAGGCCTTTTCTCTCCAAACTATATGCTAAGTAAATGGTAGAACAATGGAGAGGAACTCTTTCCCCTTGAAGGAAGGTGGCAAGGGAGATTGGGAATTCTTACAATGATAGGAAGAGGTGGGATATGAGGAAGCTCCAACAAAAATCCAGAAGCATAACCTTGCTTTTGATTTCTCTCTACAAAATGCATGCTAATGGATTCCTTTTATAGGAAAAAAGGTGGCCAACAAACAACTAGATCCAAATGTGAACTCATCTACTCCATGAACCAGTTCCAAGGTACACTAAGGGGGCTAGTTAATGCCACCAAGTGTGTGAGGAGCCAAATTCAAATCCTTGGAGATGATGGAGCTTTCAATGTGCCATGGGAAGTAGGTGGTCTCGTCGTTTTGACAGTAGTGCGACTATCGAAGGAATAGGTGCGCGAGTATTGCGTGGGTGTTATACTGATAACCTATGCTACAACGTGGGTCAATAGTGGTTTAGCCACACGACCCTTTATTTTGACTGGTTTTTGGTACTTTTGGACTCATGTTGTATTTTGGATTTGTTTAGGATGCCTGTGGTGAGATGAATTCTTTATGTTGATGACGCCTTAGAAGAAGAATCGTCGAAATGTCGCATGTGTGCGAAATTGAGGCATTAAGAACAGTCATTTGGCAGAGGCCATACATGTGTAGCTATAATAATTACCAGTTATTGAATGATTCAGACTCCCATATTTTTTGTTTTATATGTTCTTTTATTAAAACTATGAAATTTTCAAACATCTAGGCTTCGAAATAGTTGATGAAGAAGGCACCTAAACATCAGTTTATGAATGGACTAAACTGGTATTGAGGAGGGAAGATAACTCAAATTTTGCTGAGTTTACAGATAAGGTCATCAGTTTGGCATACAACCTTATCTTTGGCATCTTACCTCCTAGGATGCTACTAGAGAATAAAAAGCATTTTCAATTCACATCAGAGGTAGAAACATGAGATTGGTTCTTATTTGAAGACCACACAGTGATTAGGGTATATGGTTTTGAGGAGGAACCATATAAGTTACTAGTTTTTATGACTCGGGGGAATTTTGGCATGAAGTATGTGAGATAGAGGCTTATATAAGATGGATTTCATTTTATGCATTTCAGGCAGCATAAGACTTTCCTGCTGCTAAAAGAGGTAGGACCACTTATAGTGAGAGGCTTGAATGCCTTGCAATATGTATATGGGTATTTGAATTAGTTGAATCTTAAGAAAGATGAAAAAGTAGCATATGATCCTCAACGAGTAATTTTGAATCAAAGGATAGAAAACAATAATTTAGCCTATATATGTGAGCCCAATCCTGTCTAGGAGAAAATTGCAAATAAGGACACCTTGGACTTAGAAGGGCAGGTAAGAAAAGAGGAGTAGAAGAGATCCAAGAGATGGATATTGATGCTACTGAGCAGGGCCCACAACCTAAGAAGGCTAGGACAGAATCCCAGGAGGACAATCAAGTAATAATGGAAGGTGAGGAATCAGATGAGCTCCTAAGGGAGCTATCCAAGTTAATAGTGAAGCGATCATCTCCAAGAGGATCCCCAATAAGATATACTAGCTACCCTTCTCTGGAATTCACAATTCCATATACTATACAAGCTTCACCCTCAGTAGACCCAATACCTATCAAAACAGATCTACAGAAAGGTTGCATAAATATTATAGCAAGAGGTATGAGGATGATCGATGATCTCAGGCAGCAAATCCATGTAGCCAAAAAAACGCTGATAACAGTGGTTGATCACTATCATGATACCTTCAGATTTTCTATAGTTGAGCCTAAAGTGCCTAACCCTTTGAGATTAAATAAATGGAAATATGAATAACATACATTTGATTTCAAGGAGTTTGGAAAGTTAGATAAGCTTGATTTTTATAAACAAGCCAGTGATATGATCTGTATTGAAATAGTTAAGTCAATAAAGGAGGATAGAAGGCTGAGGATAGCTCTGGAGAAGTTTGAACAATTATGGAAAGTTGAAAAATGGACTACTAGGGACAAACAAGTGACCATCAATAATTTAGAATAAAAAATAATAGCATTGTCATCTAATCCCTCTGATGGGGCTCCAATCAATTCACTAATTGAGAAGAAAGATAATGAAATAGCCACTTTGAGAAAGAAGCTGAAAATTCCCACTACATAACTAGTCCAATAAGAAGAATTGAAGCAGGTTCAAGCTGAGAAGGAGAAAATATATGCTAGCGTGATATAATACTAGAAGCTTGAAAAAGTGAGGAGAACTAAGATTGATGATATGTATTGACAAATAGCCACCTTGAAGTTACAAAAAACTAAGCTATCAGTTGAGAAGGATCCTGAAGCAGAAGCTCCTATACTATTGGTAGAAAATCAGTTAAGGGAAGAAGCAACAACAACAAAGACAGAGATTGAGAAACTAGCTGCTTCTCTCGAGACAATAGATATAGATGCTGGCGAGCTCTTAGAATGGATGCCTAATGAGGGCAGCTAGACCAGGAGCCTACTTTAATTATCAACCCGGGGGACGTACAAACTTCAGAGGTGCTAACACTGTATGTGCTCTAAAGGATAGTCTTCGTCGTGTTTAGGGTGTGGGTATAGATCTTAAAATCAAGAAGAAGGTGAGCTAAAAAGATTGTAAATCTATGAATGACAAATTCCCATGCTAAGAATTTAAATGCTGCAAGCTGTAAATCTATACTAAGAATTGAAATGCTAAAAGCTTGATAAACTTATGCTAAGAATTGAACCGCTGAAAGTTGAGATTTTAATCTAAGAGCTAAATACTAAAATTAAGTGTTGAATATTGAAAGGATAACCTAAAAACTTAAATGCTGAAAACCAAATCCATAACATAAATATCTAATGCTGAGAATTAACCCATCTTATCTATTCAGATTAAACACTACAAGTGATGACCATTAAATCACAAAATTGAAAGTAATTAACCTCTATGATCTAAGTCCGATAAAAGAAATATGCATGATCTTTCTAGATCTGAATCATTGTTTTAGAACCAATATGAGAATAGATGAAAACAAATGTCAAAATATGTGTGCGCCGAATGCAGCTACAGGACTACGAAATGCGTTCTATTGAACTACAGAATGAGCGTTGATCAACTACATAAAATATGCTGAACGAAAATAATCTTTTAACTGAAATAAAACTATACTATTCAAATGCCATCAAGGTATCTTCATACACGATAAGAAGTAAATCGATTCACAGCATAAACGGAAAATACCTGAAAACAGAGTAAAACTCCTGACTTACATGTTGGAGGGGCCCTCCCCAACCCGTACTCAAGAGTATGGAAAACTTATAAACATAGGCTTGAAAGTAACACCAATCTTCTTATTAAAATAGTAACTTCATGGTTCAGAAAGAGTCTTAACACAAATTGTCTGCGAAGTGCAAATGTGCATAAATGATTGATTCCACAAAATAGCAGCATGATTCCCTCGCTACCCAAGAGGTCCATATATATATGTTTCTACTTCTAACCTAGTCTATGATTATAAATGCCGATCCTCTTAATCAGGGATTCTCTAGAACTTAGGGAGATATGAGTGCTGAGCCCCTTTGTTATCTGCAGTCTCGATATTTGACTCTCGTTGATACCCCAAGACTTTCATGCCTTGATTAGATCTTCTCATTCCAAGGTTAGCACATTAAAAAATGCTTTTAACATAAAAATAATAATCTCTAAACATCCTTATTAAACAATCAAAGTAAATACATTTTCCCACAAAATTGGTGTATTTACTTCATCATATCTTGCGCTTTACTGCGGTAAAAAGGCTATAGGATACCTATAATTTGGGTTCATCATCTCCCCCATGCTTGAAGGATTCACCCATCCTTGGGTGACACACTTGGTTCTTCAATGCTTCTTTGATGTCCCTTGCGACCACTCTGGGAGTCCCTGCCTACCTGTAATAACCCATGCTCTGGTCATCCCTAGCCCATGCTCTTTTCTCTTCTTCCTCATTAATCTACTCTTTAATAACTAGGGGAAGAAAAAATGGAGGATTCAGCTTCATGCCAATCCAGCTGAGTTGATTCTTGATCAATGATTCTTTGTATAACTTAGCTTTGACGAGAGTAGCTTCTAGTCTGAGAGGGGAGTGAGGCTCCTTCCTCTTTAGATCATTTTCTACCTTGCCCCATCTTTCACCAATGGCCTCGTGAACCTCTCTGTATGTGCACTGGAGAGTAACATCAAAGTGTGCCACGACCTCCTGTTGCTTTTCAAGGAGAATAGGGATTATATCCTCACCGATGCTGAGGTTCCTGTGGTCTTGAATTAATCTCTTAGGGTGAGTTTCCTCTGCCCTGATCCATAGTGGATTTTGCCACTTCTCTGCAAGGTAAAGATGCGCATCTTGTGCTCTCTCAACCTCGTTATTCATCCATGAACATAGTGCCCTCAACTGGAAATCACCCATGTAGGGATTTGGAGACAAGTTGGGTGAGCTTGGAACTACGAAGTTGTGTAAGAAAAATTCACAAAGCAGATCTTTCTCCAACTCTGTGGAGCGTAGAGATGTGTCCAAAAATTCTCTTTGGGTGTTTATTTCTAACGAGAGCCCCTGCTTTAACCTTTGGAGCTGGAATTTGCTCGACTTATCTTGTAGATAAATTGCATAGATCTCTGAGGGTGTTCTGAGTCCTAGTAGCCCATCATAGATTTTTGTAGTGGTAACCAAGATTTCTTCCAGTTGGAGAATCTTCTGATCCTTTTGAGCTAACTCCTCTTGTGCTTGGATCAATTTCTCCTGTAGTGTTGAATTTTGTTGTTCATCTCATTTTAACTCCCCTGCATGCTGCATTTTCAAAATCTGAGTCTTTTCGTGCACAAACAATGGAGAAGTTGGCTGGATTCTTTGCGTCCTTGATTCAATTTTATATGCTGCCAACTCCCCTCTGAGTTTTTCTAGTTCTACTCGTGCCTCAACAAGATGGTCAATGACTCCAGGATTTTCATGTTGATCAGTAGGGTCCCATTGGAAGGCACCTTGCTCTTCTGGTGCATTCTGTTCTCCAGGTGTAGTCTGCTCTTCAGGTGTAGTTGAATCTTATGGTGAAGTTGGATCCTCCTACTCTATCCCAAGATCATCATCATCAGACAGATTTTGAATTGTGGGGTTGGGATCCCTTTCTACCTCCTTTGCATGCTTGATTTTTGGTGGCTGTGTGAACCTTTTGCTTCGCCGCTTTGGCCCTTGCTTGCTGGTGGAAACCCCTTATTCCTTTTGGTGGGAGCCATCTCTCGAATGCTTAATTTTCATCAGGGTATTGTTAGGAACCTATGTCAACCCTTCTCTTTACTATGTTAGTATATGGTTGTTGGACGCATATGTTTTGTAAGTCGTCCCGTAGTATTTGTTGATCCGTAGTTTATATTAGCCCATAGTATTGATCCATAGTATTGGACGCATATGCTTTGTAAGTCGTCCCGTAGTATTATATGTCCCATGGTTTTGACTCATAGTATTGGGCATAGACTTAGTATATAAGTGTGTGTTGAGGTCATTGAAGGCACCGTGAAGTTAATTGTATTGATCTTGCTCAAAGGAGGTTGCCCCCTCGAAGTGGCCCGTGATCAATATAAAAGTGATTATGAGTTCTATAATTTCTGATATCTCGTGTATTTGCATTAATTAATTATTGCAGGTTCATCACATCTAGTATCAGAGCACTTTCTTGGGCTCGTTGGGTGGAATTTCTGCCAATTTTTTTTTTCGCATCTGTTGCAGCTTCGGATTTGGGAATAATCCCTATCCGCTTAATTGTGGGAAGTACTTGGGCATAAGCCCTAAAAATCATTGTGAGGAGTACCACAGGAACCCCAAAGTAGCTGGCCCATTGAGAGGACCTACCAGCGAAAAGGGCAACGACCCCTACCTGATTGACTAGTTCCCACCCGTGAGGTAAACCAAGAGCTGTCGTTTGTGGCAAAGCGGTTATCAGTTTTACCTGAGCTGTGGAGTGAGGGGTACTGCCCCAATACGCAAGCCGTCAGACAACATTGGTGGCCGAGTGAAACACCTGAACTGTTAGGAAGCCGTACATACCTAGGGTCCATATCTATTTTTAGTTGAATTGTTGCCGATCACTTTCGCTCCAGATCCAGCCGTTTCAGATCTATTCTGAAAGTCGTTCCAGATCCAGTCGCCGTTTCAGATCTAGTCGTTTTCGATCCCTTCCGCACCGTTGCAGATCCATCTGTTATGGATCCCTTCCGCACCACTGTTGCCGATCCATTTCTGATAAAAAAAATTAAAAAAAAATCAGTTTTTTCTCCATATCTCCCTTGTTTTCACTCTGTTTCCCTTGAAATTTTTGGGGAATCCCTGTCATCCCATTCTGCATCTTTCATTCCTGAGGACCCTATCCCCAATTCCCCTTCCCAAAGCCCGAAATCCCACATTTGTCTATTTTTAGGGTTTGCCATAACTTCCTCAGATTTCACCCAATCACCTTCAAATTTTACCACAGAGTTCCTTTCTGAATTCTGCTTCTTTGTCCCTCTCTGCCAAATTTTCTCATTCTATCACCCCGCTTCTGAAATCCCCCTTTTTGCTTTCTTGTCCTTTCGACAGTGTCCAAAATCTAGTCAAACCCTAATTACCCATCAGATTGTTTCCCCAATCCAAATTTCCCTTTACTAAATCAGCTTCTGTTTGTGTTTTTCTACCCATTCCACCAAAAAAAAAAAAAAAAAAAAACCTGGTTATGGTTGTCACCCGTGCAGGAGCACACACCATGGAGGAAGCACTTGCAGCCATCCAAACCAAACTCCAAGATCTGGATGAAAAATTTCTCAGCCTCCATCTTCAACATTCAGCCATGAACAATACCAGACAACCAGAATCTTTTGCAGCCACCGGGTTCTCTTCTTCCAGCAATTTTCGTGGGCCTAAGCTTGATTTTCCTCGCTTCAATGGTACTGATTCGACTGGATGGATATATCGAGCAGAACAATATTTCAGTCTGCATAATACTTCTGATGCCCAGAAAGTTCCACTTGCATCCTTTCATTTGGAACAGGAAGCCCTTCAATGGTACCGTTAGTACATCAAAGCTCATCCCGAGCCAAACTGGACAGATTTTTGCCAACTCATTTTGGCACGATTTGGTCCTAGTGCTTTTGATGATTTCACAGGAGCACTCACTAAACTTCACCAAATTGGCACAGTGAGAGAGTATCAGACAGAATTTGAGAAATTGGCCAATCACACAGAAGGATTGTTTGCTGAATTCTACAGGAGTTGTTTTATCACTGGTCTCAAGGATGAAATTCGCTCAGAGGTCAAAATGTTTTGTCCCAACACAATGATGGAAGTCCTAGGGTTGGATAAGCTGGCCGAGGACAAGATCGCAGCTCAACAACGCTCTAAACCCACCTTTGTTCCCTTCAGAAATATGGGTTCCCAACGACCTCCCATCACGCCTGCTCCTCAACCAACTCCTATCAAGCATTTGTCTAAAATAGAAATGCAGGCACGCCGAGAAAAAGGGCTTTGCTATAATTGTGATGAGAAATTCACTCGGGGACATAGATGTGTTCAAAAAAAGCTCTATCTCTTGGATGTGGATTCTCCGCCTGCCTTAGAACTTGGTGAAGAAGCTACAGATACAGTAGATGATTAGGTCGACATTCAACACCCGCTTGTTGACACCCCATCCCAGGACGACCCACTCGAGATCTCTCTCCATGCTATAACCGGCGTCACCACCCCACAAACAATGCGGGTCAGGGGATACTTCAAGAAGCTCCCTCTTACCATACTCATTGATTCTGGTAGCACTCATAACTTCATTGACCCTCGGATTTCCAAACAGGCTGATTGTTTTTTCCATCCTTGCTCCAACTTTGAAGTCATGGTTGCCAATGGGGGCACCTTACCTTGCAAGGGGAAGTGTCACAATGTGCGTATCTCTATGGAAGATTATAACCTACGCTCTAACATGTTTGCCTTGTCCTTAGGCAGATGTGATGTGGTTTTGGGCGTTTAATGGTTATGCACACTTGGCCCCATCTTATGGGATTTTGCTGAACTTTGGATGCAGTTTAAAGTCAATCGGACACAACACAAATTTATGGGCTTACAATCAGGGTCTCTCTGCATCATCAGTTCACATCGCTTGGAAAAAAATCCTTAAGAAGAATTCACATGGTGTCATCGATCAGCTCAATTTCATTCAGATGCACCCATCAACAGTCTCCACTACTTGCTTGGATATATATGCAGGTATCTTTGCTGAACCAATGCGCTTACTGCCTTCACGAGACCTTTCCGGTAAGAATTTAGCCACATCTACCTTTCAGCAAGAAATGATGGCTATTTTGCATGCAGTACAGAAGTGGCAGCCATACCTATTAGGGGATTATTTTTGCATCAAGACTGATCTCCAGAGTCTGGAAAATTTTCTGGAACAATGGGTCTCCTCCCCAACATACCTGAAATGGGTTATCCAACTCATGTGTTATCCCTATGTGATCACTTACAAGAAGGGTAAGGACAATATGGTGGAAGATGCTCCTTCTTGCACAATTGATGACCCAGTTTCTCTTACAGCTCTTTCTCTGCTTGTTCCAAATTGGTTGCAATATGTTCAACAGGGCTATCTCTTCTATGAACTCCATGCTTCTTCATCAACAGGGCACTCTGGGTTCTGCAAAATGTATGACCGAGAACAATGTAACTTCTTTTGGCAGGGACTAAAAATGAAAATTCAACAGATGGTGGCTGACGATGATACTTTCCAAGTTAACAAGGGTGAAACGACACTCCTTTCGGGATTGCTCAAACCCTTGCCCATCCCTACACAGCTTTGGCCAACTATTTCTATGGATTTCCTAGCAGCGATCTGGTGGTACAATACCACATCTCAAAGGACACCATATGAAGCAGTCTATGGAAAAACACCACCAGTTCTTCTTCCATACACCCTTAACAGCTCCCCAGTTCAGGAAATTGACTCGGTTCTTCGAAACCGCAATCAGATTCTTCTCATTCTGCAGGACAATCTTCACATGGCCAGAATTCGCCTGAAACAACAAGTCTATCAGCACCGTTCTGAGCACATTTTCCACGCAGCTGACAGGGTTCTTCTTCATCTACAACCTTCCAAGCAATCCTCCTTGACACTCCAAAGGCGTCAGTGGCCTGAAATGCAAACCAAGAATGCTACCGGGGAACCACTCCTTCAGATTCTGCAGCAATTTCTCTAACCAAAGCTTTGAGGACAAAGCTTTTTCTAAGGGAGAGGGGATTTTAGGAACCTATGTCAACCCTTCTCTTTACTATGTTAGTATATGGTTGTTGGACGCATATGCTTTGTAAGTCGTCCCGTAGTATTTGTTGATCCGTAGTTTATATCATCCTATAGTATTGACCCATAGTATTGGACGCATATGCTTTGTAAGTCGTCCCGTAGTATTATATGTCCCATGGTTTTGACTCATAGTATTGGGCATAGACTTAGTATATAAGTGTGTGTTGAGGTCATTGAAGGCACCGTGAAGTTAATTGTATTGAGCTTGCTCAAAGGAGGTTGCCCCCCCGAAGTGGCCCGTGATCAATATAAAAGTGATTCTGAGTTCTATTATTTATGATATCTCGTGTATTTGCATTAATTAATTATTGCAGGTTCATCACAGGTATCGACCACACTTTCCAGGTCGATTTTTCTTTTGGCCCTTGATGTAGAAGCGATCTTGTCTTTTGACTCGAAAGTTAGGGGTATGCTGACAGTAGGTGTACCCTTCATTCTCTGTACATCCTCAGTTGAGATTAACACAAACTCTTCCCACGAAAGTTCTGGAACCTGTACTATTAACTCCTCTAGAATTATTAATTTGATTAACCCATGGTGGGCTAACGCATCAGTTTTTCCTTCCAACAACTTTCTTTCTCATTTCTCCCAGATACAGGAGAAGAAAATAAGGGATGGTGATGTTGTTATTCAGTGTGATGTGGCTCTTGTGCCTCAGAAGATCCAGAATTCCAAAGTAGAAGAGAGGGACATAGCTCAGCCTCCCTGTACACGTTACATATTTCTGAACGACAGCAGCTACTTCGTTCCAAGGTGTTGGCATAGTGACCCTCTTGACCCCATTTTTGTCTTCTTCGTAAACTTCTTCAGGCCCGAAGAAAGCCGCCTTTGCACTCTGGTTGGATTCCCTGTCTTCCTTGGCATAGTGCAGACCCATGGGTAGCCCTGTGTATTTTGATATTACCTCCTCATCCAGTATGATGCGAAGTCCCCTAACCCTGGTGACGAACTGCTCTTCTTTGATGTGCTTTAAGTTTCTTGCGAATTCTAAATCCACCTCTGTGTTAGATCCTCTCAACCCGGAGATGAAGGGAATCCATCCCACATTATGGAGGATAGATAAAACCCTTGGGTTTTCATAAATGGCTCTGTGATCCTCTTGTTCACTCTTTTTGAACACCTTTGTCATCCTTGGATTTTCTACTATAATTAGCAAAACAAAAAACTGAGTGTGGTTGACTTACCTCAACTGGCCAGGATTGATTCACAGGTTCGAAGGCAGCTTGTTGGCTGAGTGACGACGCGAACTCTCAGTATTCCTTCTTCTGGAGAGCTCGTATTGCAAAACTGGGTCTTTTTGTAGACTATGCCACCATTTTTTAGCTGTTCTTCCACACCTCTCTCGATCATTTCGATTTGTACTTGCCACCTTACACATTTCTTTCCCTTATTGATCCCTACATTTCTTTCTATAATTGTGCATTGCACTTCTGCTTTGATCATTGGGGAATATGGTGGCTGGATGCAGAGATTGTTATTCTGACATGTCGACAGTGGGTAATCATGACTTTGTGAGGTAATCTGAACCTTGCCGTCGATTTAACTTGAAATCTTTCCTCAGCTTCAAAAATAACCATTTTGTGGGTTGATGATTTGACCTTGAAAATAAAACAAAGAGTTTTAGAGATTACCTGGTTATGTTTAGTGTACTTGAGTGCATGACGTGGCTTTATTTCATGGGCATTGTATTCTGTAGTAGATTTCCCCTTTGTCTGTAGTTATAATAGGTATGTCAGTAGTTACGTGTGTTTTCCTTTGTTCAGGCGGTTCTTTTGAAAATGCTGTATCTGCTTGCTTTGATTTTTGTGTCAAAGTTTGATTTCACTTTGTGTTGATGCTCTGCGTTTGTTTGCTGTAGTGCTGGCTCGCTTGAAGATATGGCAGGCTCGCATGAATATATGGCAAGCTCGCTTGAATAATGGCAGGCTCGCTTGAATAGATTGGTTGCTTGATTGAATTCTGCAGTGCTTGATATTATTGCTGGCTCACTTGAATACATGACTAGCTCGCTTGAATATTGATACTTGGCTCTCTTGATTTGATTTATTTGCAGGATGCTGGCTAGTTCTTCATGGGGATGTATGATTTCCTGCAAATTTAGTTGTGATTACCTTGAGTGGATCATTTTCTGATTTGTTCTTTTAATTCTTTTATTTTTCATTTTTTTTTTCTTTTTCAATTTTTTTTAAATTTTTTTTCAATTCTTTTTTTAGAACTGGATTTCAATACTTTTCCATTTTCTCTATCCGCATCAGTTGTTGCTGGTAGAGTATTTGTGTGAACTCTTCTCTTGACTGTGGCTTCTTGTAAAGATTGATCCTATGTCCATTCACTATCATGGGGAACTCTTCTTCATCAATTGTAATAATCTTTACAACTCCATTTTCATAGATTGTTTCAATAATGTAAGGTCCGAGCCATCTAGTTGTTAGTTTTCTTTTGAAAGTGTGAAACCTGGAGTCATAGAGTAGTGCCCAGTCACCTTCCTTGGATTTTTTCTACTTTATGTGTGTATCATGCCACTTCTTTCTTTGTTGTTGGATGATTTCAGTATGGCCAAGTGCTTGTTGGCGTTGCTCATCTAGTTGGTTTAATTGTAGCATGCATTCCTGTTGGATGTCTGAGAGTTCCATATTTAACTGTGCTGCAATTCTCAATGTCTTGATTTCAAATTCAATGGGCAGCATAACTTTATTTCCATAAACTAGCTCATATGGTGTGAAGCCTGTTGTTGTTTTCCATGTGGTATTATAAGCCCAAACTGCTTCACTTAATCTATCTGCCCAGTCTCTTTTGTGGAGTTGCATTGTCTTTGTCAAAATCCTTTCTAATTCTCTGTTGGTTACCTCAGCTTGACCATTATCTTGAGGGTGATAGGAGGAGGAATGTCTTTGCTTAACATTGTTTCTTTGAAGTAAGTCTTCTATTAGATTTGATGTAAACTGTGGTCCTTGATAAAAAACTAGCTCTCTTGGGACTCCAAACCTGTGGAAGATCTGCTCAATGAAATTTTTTTCCACGTTGGTTTCATTTGATGCAGCAAGTGCTGCTACCTCAGTCCACTTTGTAAGGTAGTTAGTGCATACTAGAATGTAACTTTTATGATTTGATTGTGAGTTGATTGGACCAACGAAATCAAACCCCCATTTCTCGAATGCCTCTAAGGATATTTGTGGATGGAGAGGCATTTCTTCTTTTTGTGTAGGCTTCCCCATTCATTGGCAGTAATCATAGTGTGAAACATATTCATAGGCATCCTTGTGGAGTGTTGGCCAATAATACCCTGTTTGCAAAATTTTATAGGCTGTCCTTTTTGCAGCATAGTGTCCTCCACATGGTTCATTGTGAGTGGCATGCATTATGTCATGCACTTCATATTCTCTAATGCATCTTCTGAGTATTTGATCTGGTCCTTTTTTGAAGAGCATTCCCTCTATCCATGTGTACGTGGCACTTTGTCTTATGAATTTATTCTTCTCTTTGTCGCTGTAATGTGTTGGAAATTTCCTAGTCACTAAATAGTTTTCTATATCAGCAAACCATGGGATCCTTGTGGAGATTGCAAAAAGATGCTCATAAGGAAAACTGTCATTTACCACTTCATTGTCTTGTCCATGGGTGAGCCTAGATAGAAAATCATCCACTACATTGTGTTTTCCTGGCTTATCCAAAATTGTGATGTCAAACTCTTGCAGGAGGAGTAGCCATCTAATGATTCGAGCACTTGTATTAGGTTTGTTCGTGAGATACCTTATTGCTGAATGGTCAGTATGGACAAATGTTATTTTTTCGATAATTTCATTCCATTATCATTAGGATCTCTAAGAGAATAACATGTACAACATATCTACATCATATCAATCATAAACACAATCATGCAAGCACACAAGAGACATAGAGTTTCACCGGGGAAAACCAAGAAGGTGAAAAACCCTGCAACTTCCTCAGAGATAGAATAAGCCCCAATACAAGATCACAAGGATCAAACCCAATAAGATGTCTCTAGCAGATGCTCCTCCTCCTCCTCCACTAGTGCGCCACTTTCTCTCTTAGCTATGCGAGCTTGAGAAGTGAATGAATGAATCAAATGAGTGACACAACCTCTCTATTTATACACTAATTTGACCTGCCAATAAATCATTGGGGCCGACTTGCTACTCAAGTCTAATAACCCAACCACATGACCTAACTAGGGCTTACCCCATTGTTGGGTTACAATCCACTGGTGTAAATTAGACCTTAAGTTTATGTCAATCTAGAGTTTTTAAGACTTAGAGGCATATCCCAAATATAGAGACTCAGAGCTAGACTTAACTGGAAATTCAGTTTACTTGTGAAATAAATCTATTGAATGCTAGAATGCTTTGAAATGCAAAACCTCCCTTACAGAAGCAACTTCATTCGATCTCTTAGTTTAACCATCAATTCATATATTAAATATTCTGAGATTAAAATGTTGAACCTAAATCTTAAAAATGAATCACAATACAATGCCTAATATCTCACTGTTGAAAGCAGACAATCATTGATTTCCTTTACAAGAAGACAATTCGCAATGTGTAACTATCTTCAGCAGTTCGATATTAAATAAGTAATGCAATTGAAATCATTCCTACAACGTTTAACCATTTAGATAAAATATCTCATAACCCTATTCATATAATCTAACTCGTTCTGCAATGTATAAGTAATCAATAAAGAAAATCGACTTCTACAGGTTTCAACTAAAACATACCACACGCAACGATGCAGAAACATGTGTGCAGGCTTGGCCAAGGCCCCCCCCCAATGCTTTGCTTACACACGCAAAGAAAATCACAGAACTCTAAAACTCAAGCGCATTCACCATATAGAAATGGACATACACAGTAATTTATCGAATCCTCAGTCTTTATTTCAAAATCATACGTCTATTATCCAAGAAGTTTTTCCTCTGTCAAATCAAATACTTATACAATTCTTTTAAAAACTGAAATGCTACAAATATGGGAGACTCATAATTATATGCTCCTAATATCTCTCTCGACCCTCGAGATCCTCCATCAGATCCATCAAAATAGGAAAAATCAAAACTGTCCTGTTTTCATGCTAAGTGGCAGCACAGGTGGTCGTCTTTGACCAGCATTGAATCGACACTTGTGAAAGCCATATCATAGGTTCGTTAGAAATTTAACCATCCTTGGACATCGAGGATCTTCCTCTCATCTCTCTGTTTGTGCTCAGCTGGCCTGCAAGTATCCAACCTAGGAGAAATTACGGGAAGTTAGCACATTCTGTAATTTTGAATAAAACCTTAATTTAAATGCCTTAAAAATCTCATAATTCAATTTATTACGAAGCAATGACATTTATACCTTTGACCAAAGTTTTGTGGATGCAATTAAGGCTTTATGGATCAAGTATGAAGGTTTATGGAGAAAACTGGAAGGTATTTAGATGGCAAAATAGGTGAAAAATGGTGCCCAACACCCATATTGGTGGTCTAATAGCCCATCAATACAAATGACGACACTTACAATGTAACTTGCGACACTTGCAAATACAAATGACGACAATTCCAATAAGAGGAATAATACATCTCTGTTGGATATACAATAAAGTACAAATGCAATATACAAGTGAATATCTTCCAAAGTTACAAATACATCAACACTCCCTCTTAACTAGGAAGGTATTCTCTAGACACAGGTCATCAATAGATATTGGCGCAAGTCTTCAATTTTGGAGCCGGATCATCATCATTGCTGTACTTGACATCTCGATCACTAGGCTATCTTTGAATTCTTCTCCTCATAGGAATTTCTACAGATCTATCCCTTTTTCATGCTGGATGTAGGCCTAACGTCCTGTAGGTCGTCATCATCTCTGGCCATCCTGTGGAATCCTCAGGACTGATTACGTGCATCAACAAAACCTCGAAAGAGCATCTCGGGACTTTTATGAGCTCACTGCTCAACCTATCGGGTTTCCCAGGATCTTTTACATGCAACTGCACAACCTGTCCACGGCCACAGAGTATCATCCTGATACTCATGATCATACTAATCATATCATCTCATCTTCCACGAAGCACAACCCAGATGCACATACACAACACTTACACCACCGACATGGGAGAACACATCTACCACCATTCGGGGAAGGCCCCAGCCCTTACTTTTTCACCATGGGAGAACACATCTACACCTTTGTGAAAAATGGCTTCAGCCGTTACATCTTCACCATGGGAGAAGACATCTGCACCTTGTGAAGAATGGCTCTAGCCCTTACATCTTTACCATTGGAGAACACATCTACACCTTGTAAAGAATGGCTCCAGCCCTTACATCTTTACCGTGGGAGAACACATCTACACCTTGTAAAGAATGGCTCCATCCCTTACATATTCACCATGGGAGAACACATATACACCTTGTGAAGAATGGCTCAGCAATTACATCACGACCTTGGAAGAACACATCTACACCTTTGTTCGAAAAGCTTGGCAATTATATCACGACCATGGGAGAACACATCTACACCATGTCTGAAAAGCCCATGTGCATCTGTGTCTTCGGAACTCATCACACATAATCCAACTGATCATGCAATGTATCCACCTGATACATATCATCACATATGATCGTCTTGATAATCATCATAGCATCACCCTGATGCATATCGTCCAGAGCATCATCCTGATACTCATCTCCAATGATCATCCTGATCATCGTCATTGCATCATCCTGATGCATGTCATCCAGAGCATCATCCTGATACTCATCACACATGATCATCCTGATCATCGTCACTGCATCGTCCTGATGCATGTCATCCAGAGCATCGTCCTGATACTCATCACACATGATCATCTTGATCATCGTCTGTCATCGTCACTGCATTGTCCTAATGCATGTCATCATACATGATCCAACTGATCATACAAAGCATCCACCTGATGCATATACATATACATGATCCAACTGATCATACAAAGCATCCACCTGATGCATATACATGATCCAATTGATCATACAAAGCATCCAACTAATGCATATCCAAAGTAGTAAATGGAGCATCGTCCTAATGCTCATCACACAGCGCTTACATCCACAGCCATGGGAAGGATCCTCCTCTCACCATGCTTGGAATGGCTCCTGCAAATGTGTCCCATCACTTCTTCCTCGAAGTATCTTCAATCTGAAGAACACCAAGCCTATCTCTGAAGTACTCAAACTTCACTCTGGCTAGTAGTTTCGTCAACACATCTGCAACCTACTCATCCGTCGCAACATGTAGGAGCTTCACTGCTCCTCTCTGCACCATATCCCTGATATAGTGATATTTGATCTCAATGTGCTTTGACCTGTCATGGAACACCGGGTTCTTAGACAACTTCACAAAACTCTGGTTGTCACAAAATATACAGGTAGCATCCAACCGGAGATCAAATAACTCAGATAGTAGCTTCCTAAGCCATACTGCCTCACAAATAGCCGAACAAGATGCGACATACTTTGCTTTAGCCGTACTTAGTGCTACACAGGACTACTTCTTACTAAACCAAGAGATCACACCTGATCCCATATTGAAGTAGCACCTCGAAGTGCTCTTCCTATCTGCAGCATTGCCTGCCCAATCTAAATCAACATAACCCTCCAGGTTAAACTTTTGATTCGCATCATACTTGAGCCCATAATCAACCGTATCCTTTAGGTACCTCAGAATATGCTTTACAACAACCATGTGAACACTTCTCGGATCCGTCAGGAACTGGCTCAATGTGTTCACCGCAAAGAAAATATCTGGTCTCGTGTTCTTCAAGTACATCAAGGACCCAATCATCTGACGATACACAGTGACATCAAACAGCTCAGATGAAGCATCACACAAAAGCTTCAGGTTTGATGCCATAGGTGTGGCCATGGCCTTGCAGTCCATCATCCTGAACCGCTTCAGGATCTCTACTGCATACTTCCCTTGTCCAAGGAAGATTCCATCTGCACTCTGCCACACCTCCATGCCTAGAAAGTAGTGCATCATCCCCAAGTCCTTCATCTCGAACTCGGTAGCAAGCTTCCTCTTCCTATTGACAATCAATCTATCCTCACCTGTAACAAACAGGTCATCCACATACAATAGTAGTATCACCGGATTGCCTTCCTCAACCTTGTAGTAAATGTTGGAATCTGCTTTACTCTTGGTAAAGCCCAAACTGGATAGGAAGCTATCCATCCTACCATACCAGGTTCTAGGAGCTTGCTTCAAGCCATACGAGGTTTTCTTCAACCTGCACACATATGAGTCCCTGTCATGTGTCTCAAAACCGAGTGGCTACTCTGCAATACACTTCCTCTTCGACTACACCATTCAAGAAAGCTATCTTGACATCCATATGGTGTATCTTCTACTTCATCACTACAGCCAGAGCAAGTACTATTCTGATGGAAATGTATCTGGCTACAGGTGCAAAAGTCTCTTCATAATATATTCCCTCTTTTTGGGAGAAGCCACAAACTACAAACCTCGCCTTGTATTTATCTATGCTAACATTTGCAACATGCTCGATCTTATAGATCCACTTGGAAGTCACAACAGACTTCCCTTCAGGTCTTGGGACCACTTCCCAAACATCATTCTTCATGATCGACTGGTACTCTTCAACCATGGCATCCTTCCATTCTTTCTTTTCCGCTGCTTCTTCATAACTGGAAGGTTATTTGTTCATAATATCACAGAGTAAGGCAACATAATTGGTGTGTGATCTAGTCCTCTTCCTTTCTCTGTGTTCTTCTTTTGGAATGCCATACCTTTCTGTATCTTGAATGAGATCTCTAGCCCATGCAAATTTCCTCTTGTGAGAGTTCTTCTCACGGGGTGGATCTATAGGTTCTTGTGGATCTTCAATTTGACGATCTTCTTCTGGAATTGCTTCATTCATAGCGGTGTCTTGAAATTTGGTTACCTTTGGCTCTTCATTGTCTTCAACAGGTGTCTTCCTTGATTTGATGTATGTTGAGTCTTAATCAAATGTTACATCCCTGCTAATGTCAATCTTCTTGAACCCTGGAAAGTATATTCTGTAAGCCTTCGAGCTTTCACTGTAACCCACAAAGATGCCCTTCCTTCCTGAAGGATCTAGCTTTGTCCTCTTTTCCTTTGGAATGTGTGTAAATACTGGACAACCAAATATTCCGAGATGGCTAACTTCAGGCTTCTTACTAGAGAAAGCTTCTTCTAGTGTCTTGTTGTCAAGTATCTTGTGAGATGTTCTGTTATGCACATATACAGCTGTCCTAGCTGCCTCTGCCCATAGATGCATAGGCAGATTCTAGTCATGAAGCATTGCCCGTGCTGCTTCCATGATAGTTCTATTCTTTCTTTCTGTAACTCCATTTTTTTGTGGATTGTAGGGAGCAGTCAACTCCCTCTTAATCCCTGAATCACTGTATAATTTCTTGAAATCACCTGAAGTGAATTCTCCGCCATTGTTGGATCTGAAGGTCTTGATCTTCTTATCAGTTTGAGTTTCTATCAAGGCTTTGAATTCCTTGAACTTATCAAATACTTCATCTTTATTCTTCAAGAAATAAACCCAAGTCTTCCTAGAGAAATCATCAATGAAGGAAACATAGTATACATACCCACTCAAAGAATTGGATGACATCGGACCGCATACATCGGAGTGGATAATTTCCAAGATTCCTTTTGCTTTGCTTTCACTGCTTGGAAATGCTTTCTTTGTGTTCTTTCCTTTTGCACATCCTTTGCAAACCCCTTCATGTTTTGACTGGATTTCAGGAAGACCTTCTATAGCTTTGCTTGCAATTGGTAGTGCTCTATAGTGCATGTGTGCAAGCCTTCTATGCCAAAGTTCACTTGGATCCATGGATTCATGTACCATGGCATGTTCAGGTTGTCCCTTCAGTTTGTACAATCCTTCGTCTTGCTCTCCAATCACTACTGCATCATTTATGGTCTTACCCTTTGGCCACATGAGTACCCGACCATCCACAGATGCAACTCTCATTCCTTTTGCATCAAAAGATGATATGGAGAGAAGATTCTTCTTGAGTCTAGGTACATATAGAACATCTTTCATCTTCAAAGACTTCCCAGAGTCTAGTTTGTAGGAGGCTTCACCACTTCCTTTTGTGGGATATTGATAGTCATCCCCAAGTTTCACCTTATGGGGTGACTCATGTTCATATAGATCTACAAAAGATTCTTTAAACCCAATCATGTGTTTAGAAGCCGCACTATCAATAAGACAATCATTACATTTATGAGAGATAGTACCCATGAGAGCAGAGATTAGAACATATTCATCTTCAATAGATGAGTCATCACTTTCTGCTTTAGCCTTCATCTTGGGAGGTTCATCATCTTCAGCAGCATGAGCATGATATCTCCTTTTGTTGCTCTTCTTCTTCTTGTTGAAGTTGTTGTTGTTTCCTTTTTTGTTCTTGGGACAATTTGAGGCAAAGTGTCCTTTCTCATTGCAATTGAAGCATCTCAGATCTTTCTTCTCTTTTGGATGGTAGTGAGAAAATTTCTTGCAATGAGGTGGCTCCCTCTTGGTCTTGTTTTTCTTGGTGTGTGCTGTGAGAGCCTGATCTTCACTTACCATATTTTATTCTCGAGCTACAAGCCTTGCTTCTTCTTGAGAACATTCCTCCCATAGTCTACTGAAAAAGATCAACTTCCTTTTGGCACAGACTCCTTGGATGAAGGAGTCCCATGACCTAGGTAGGCCATTCAAAGTGGTCATTACAATTTCACCATTCTCCACTACTTCATCCACAGCTTCAAGTTGTTCCTTGATTTGAGAGACTTTGGAACAACACCTTCCTTTATATAGATATAGTGCTTACAGATGTCTGGGTGGATACCCTTCATGTCAGTATATGTCCACCCAAAGGCTTTGTTGTTGTCTGTCAGTACTTTCAATAATTGTTGTTCTTGTGCTTGCTCCAGATTGGAATTAATATTAACTATCCTACCAGGCATTATCTCAATTGTTTTATCTGAATTGGATGCTATTCAAGTGTGATTACCTCTGCCCACATTTTGTCAGGATCATGGTTTAATGTTTCCTCTCCTTGCTGCTGACCCGTGCCAAGAAAATATTTAAACATATTCTGATTAGAAGAAGCATTTTGTATAAACCTATCTAAATGACTATCTTCATCAATGGCCTTTAGTGATAGTGCAGCTTCAATTGTAAGCACAGGTCGTATGTTTTGTTTGGATGTATCATCATAATCGTCTGTCCAGTTCTGGTATTCTAGGTCTGAAGACTTCCTTGCTGGGGGATAAATCGTGATTTTCTTCCTAGCTTGACCACTAATGATTGTCATGTTTCCCGATCTGCATCCTATGTAAGCATCTGCAGTTTCCAGCCAGGGTATCCCTAGTATTATTGGGTATCCACTAAGTTTACTCTTTACTTCGATTACTATGAAATCAGTTGGGTATTCCCAGGATTCGATATTGATAATTATGTCTTCAAGTATCCCTCCAAGTATTACTGTAGATGTGTCAGATAGCTGTAGCACAGTAGTTGTAGGTCTGACCATTGATTGGAGTCCCAGGTGTATCATAGTATCCTTGGTCATCACATTGATAGCAGCTCCTAAATCAATTAAGCTTCTGTCTATCTGTCTGTTATTGATGATTACATTGACTACTGGGCTGCCTGGATCAAGATATTTGGGGTTTACAAGGACACCTAGCATTAAATCTGCCAATTGGCTTACTACATTTATCGTGGGTGGGTCACGTTTTCTTCTTCCAGGTCTTTTCAAACAATTCTCTTTAATGAATTTGTTGCAGATAGGTACATCTCTGATGGCCTGCAAGATTGGAATTTGGATATTCAAGTGTTTTAATTCATTCAGAATTGCATTTTCCTTTTCTTCTTTTGTACTTCGTACAAGTTTTTCAGGGAATGGAGGGTTTCTATTTCGTGTGAGTGGTCGAATTTCTTCCTCTCGAGGGTTTGGTTCATCCGGATGATGAATATGAGGTTGTGTTGTATGTTTGTGAGCCTCATCTTCTTGATTGTTCTATGTGCATGTATTTTGCAATGTTTTCCCAGACCTTAGATTAATTTCGTTTATCTCCAACGTATCCACAACATACGTTGGAAACTATACCATTTCAGTATTGTAGCCTTGTTGCTGTGGTGGCCTGTTGTTGTTAGGGTTTGGAATTGGCTGGGTAGGAATTGGTGGAGGTCTGGGGGGTGGTTGATTTGGTGGTGGCAGCATGATGAGTGGCTGTTGCTGCTGCAATGGAGCTCTCCAATTCGATGGATAAGGGTATGGATTTCCATAATTCGTGGTTGGCTCAGCAAAAGGTGGGGGGTATGGAGAGTAAGATTGTGGGTAATAAGTTTGTTGATATGGTTGGTTTTGCTGCCATTGGTTTGGAATTGGTTGAGATGGCCATTGGGCTAGTACTGAGTTCCAATTTTTTTGGTTATTTCACTGATTGTAGTAGGTTTGGTTGTTGGGTTGGTAAGGCCTAGGAAAAATATTCCTCCTTTGATTCACAAAACATAGCTGTTCCATTGCACCTTCAGTTGTGGGATCTTGAATAACAGCTTTACATGAGGGCAACAGAGGACATTTATCAGTGGAGTGATCATTAGTGCAGAGACCACATATTTCTATGGTGTTCAGTGTGCACTGCCCCTTCTCATGTTTTTTTCTGCATCGTGGACAGAAGACTGCCAAGGCTTGGTTTATTTCGTCCTGTTTCTTCTTGATCTGAAGTGCATCAAGTTGCATGGCCAGAGATTGTAGGATATCGGTCTTCATTTCATCTAGCAGATTTACTAAATCATATTTTGTAAGGCTTGGTCCTGAAGATGCTGACCCCCCAGTAAATGGGTGTGAATCCCTTGTCCCACTTTTACTTTTCCTAGATCTAGAGTAGTTTTTGAAGATCTGTAGGATTTGGTCATAAGTTTTCTGGAATATATCTCCATCCCCAAGAAGGTTTAAGACTTCAATATTTTCTTCCTTTATGCCTCTGAGAAGGACAAGTTTTAGTGATTCAGGATCTAAGGTGCAATGACTGGCGCGTTTGTAGTTGCGTTGAAAGCTTTGGGCATAATCTTCTAATGATTCTCTTTCTCCTTGTTGCATCCGAAGATTTCATCTCTTGTATCCTTTGCTTTGCAATAGTCCCTATATTTTTCTAGAAATGGCTGTTTCATTTGGTCCCAGCTGAAAATACTATTTCCTTCAAGGCTCATGAACCACCTAAGTGATAGATCTTTCAGTGTGGAAGGAAAAAGCCTCAGCTTTTGTGCATTAGTAGTGTAATCAAAGGATCTGCAAACTACCTCAAACTCAAACAGGAGTGTTAGGGTCTTCTGAAGTCAAACCATGAAAGTTTGGCAGATTATTAGGGTTGATATTCTTCATCCTGGCATCTCCAAGAGGTATACTAATGGGAAAGGTGAACAGTTCTCTAGGTTCTTCATCTTCTTCTGCCATAGTAGTGTTTGAGCTAGAGCTAGCAAAGAAGTTATCTAAGTTTGGGTCGTAGCTAGAATCAGTTTCTTCCTCAGAATTAAGGAATTCAAATTGAGAGTTATCAGAACTATTGTTGCTCATAGTTTGAGCAGGCAGAAAGCGTCCAAATATGTCTCTCTGTCATCTAGGCATTCATGGTAAAAATTTTATGTTTTTGGTTGTTTTTATGTTTTTTTTTTCAAAGATGTCTCCTAAAGATTAAGCACCTCCCCGAAAATGGCGCCAAAAAGTGGTGAGCTCTTAGAATGGATGCCTAATGAGGGCAGCTAGACCAGGATCCTACTTTAATTATCAACCCGGGGGACGTACAAACTTCAGAGGTGCTAACACTGTATGTGCTCTAAAGGATAGTCTTCTTTGTGTTTAGGGTGTGGGTATAGATATTAAAATCAAGAAGAAGGTGAGCTAAAAAGATTGTAAATCTATGAATAACAAATTCCCATGCTAAGAATTTAAATGCTGCAAACTGTAAATCTATACTAAGAATTGAAATGCTGAAAGCTTGATAAACTTATGCTAAGAATTGAACTGCTGAAAGCTGAGATTTTAATCTAAGAGCTGAATATTGAAATTAAGTGCCGAATATTGAAAGGCTAACCTAAAAACTTAAAAGCTGAAAACCAAATCCAGAACATAAATATCTAATGCTGAGAATTAACCCATCTTATCTATTCGGATTAAACACTACAAGTGATGACCATTAAATCAAGGAACTGAAAGTAATTAACCTCTATGATCTAAGTCTGATAAAAGAAATATGCATGAGCTTTCTAGATCTGAATCATTGTTTTAGAACCAATATGAGAACACATGAAAACATATGTCAAAATATGCGTGCGCAGAACGCAGCTACAAGACTACAGAATGCATTCTACCGAACTACAGAATGAGCGTTGATCAACTATAGAAAATATGCTGAATGAAAGTAATCTTTTAACTAAAATAAAACCATACTATTCAAATGCCATCTCAGGAGGTATCTTCATACACGATAAGAAGTAAATCGATTCACAACATAAATGGAAAATACTTGAAAACAGAGTAAAACTCCTAACTTACATGTTGGAGGGGCCCTCCCCAACCCGTACTCAGGAGTATGGAAAACTTATAAACGTAGGCTTGAAAGTAACATCAATCTTCTTATTAAAATAGTAACTTCATGGTTTAGAAAGAGTCTTAACACAAACTATATGCGAAGTGCAAAAGTGCATAAACGATTGATTCCACAAAATAGCAGCAGGATCCCCTCGCTACTCGAGAGGTCCATATATATATGTTTCTACTTCTAACCTAGTCTATGATCATAAATGTCGATCCTCTTAATAAGGGATTCTCTAGAACTTAGGGAGATATGAGCGCTGAGCCCCTTTGTTATTTGCAGTCTCGATCTTTGGCTCTCTTTGATACCCCAAGACCTTTATGCCATGATTATACCTACTCTTTCCAAGGTTAGCACATAGAAAAACACTTTTAACATAAAAAGAATAATCTCTAAACATCCTTATTAAATAATCAAAGTAAATACATTTTCCCACAAAACTGGTGTATTTCCTTCATCATATCTTGCGCTTTACTGTGGCAAAAAGGCTATATGATACCTATACTTTGGGTTCATTAGATGCAATGGAAGAAGATCAAGCAACCCATCAATCAAGCCCACAACTGATCTTAGAAGAAAATGACAAAGATAAAAGGATCCAAGAATTGGAAGAAGAGATGGGTCAAAAGTATAAAAGAATCTTGGAATTAGAAGGACAAACAAGTAAACACGAAGATGACATGGTTGAATTAGAGAATGAAATCAAAGAACTAAAAATCCAAGTGACAAAGTTGCCATTGGACATCCAAGTGACAAAGTTGCCATTGGACATCCAAGGGGAATAAATTTTCATAAGGACCACATGGACCTTATGGGATAAAATCAATAGTTGGTTTATAAAGAAGTGGGATTACTTTGAAGTAATCCAAGATGAGCTGGATATGGCAACATCGACCAAAGAAGAAGCATATGTTGTAGAGAAACAATTGGGAGAGATTCCTAAGCAAGCAAGTCAAGTTATAGATTATCTAAATAACATAACAAAGAAAAAATTGGATGATATGGGGATTGATAGTAGGACACAAATCATAAAGACAACAAGACTGATGATTATGAGGAAGACATACTTGCTTAGGATGAAGGACAATATAAAGCAATTAACATAAGAAATTGGTGATTAACATAAGAAATTGGCGCATTCAAAGGGCTCTTTAAAGAAGTAATGAAGCTAGGTCTACCTTCCCCTTGGGATGGAAATGGAGATGTTTATTCTAAATAATATTATCAAAGTCAATTGTCCAAGAAGAAATATGAGTTTCCTTAGGAAGCCATAGATGGGGAAATTACTAGATAACAAGCTGTAGGAAGGCTAAAAAATGATTTTGAAATATTATTGTTATTAAAAGGTGTTTCCACAAAGCTAGGACCCATTTCATATGATAAGAAGTACACAAATGTTGAGATATCTCTTGAAGCACTAAAGGTACACGTGATCCCTATGAGAAAATAATGGAAGTTAGTAGTACAATATCATAAATTAATTATACTACCTAGAATGCCATTAGAGAAGTCTTTAGGATAATCAGCTAGCCAACATTCAAGTAAAATTTTTGGGATTCAAATGCCCTCTCTCCAACTTGATTGGGTTTGGGAAATTTGTCTATAGATATTCCACAATACTGAATAAGTTGTTGTATTTGAAATTAAGGGGTGGATGTTTTTAAAAACAATGTCTCCTAGATAGTCTATATGAACATCAAAGAGTGTCAAAGAGTTGTATATGAATTTTTAAAGTAAGAACGAAGAGAGGTTATTTTATTTTTGTATACCAAGGCATAAAATTACTGTGTTGGACATTGGTAAATATATCAACATTGAAGATATGCAAAAAAATAATTCGAAACATATCATGATGGCAATCGTTGCGTTGACAGTGGTATATAATTTGTAAATAGATGGATAATAAATGAACATTTTAATTGTACATTGTTCAATTTTATGTAATATTTGAGATATAACAATGAAATATACATGTTTGGAATCGTTATTTAAATGCAGAAACATTAAGTTGACAGTTATAAGAATCAACAATCATGCTTCTTGAATTGTAACTTTCACTTTTGGAATCGAAAACAACATTTGTGAAATTGAAAACCGCACATTTTGAATAAAAAATCTGAATTGAAAATCAAGATTTTTGAATAAAAAATCACACTTTTTGGATTGAAAACACACTTTTCAAATAAAAAAATACTCTTTTTGAATAAAAAATTGCAATTTTGGGGTTGAAAACGATTCAAAAATTGTATTTTTGGAATTGAAAATTGCACTTTTCGAACACATTTATGCACTTTTCAAAACTAATCTTTCTCTTTAGAAAGGTTTTTTTTGGTATTTAGAAAGCATGATTTTGCTTTTTTTAGTCCAGATCCTGTTCAATAAATCCACATTTGATGAAAATGGCATTATAATTTAATAACACAACTATGTAACTATGCAAGGATTTGAAATCTATGAAATCAAATATCGCAACAAAAATGAAAGGACCTTCCTTTATTTACAAATGTCAAAGGTTAAACTCATCCCTGAAGAGGTTAAACACAAGTTAGATACGTGGTGTTTACAAGGAATTTCATATATGAGTTTTATACAGGTATCAAGGTGGGATGGGCATATTACATGTATGAATCAAAGAGAAACAAGTACGATATACCAATAGTGCATCAACATAAAAACTAAGTTATGTCAATAGAGTGTCTATGCTACAATAAAATTGTATTTCTGTTTAATGAGTTCACTGAGTTACAATCTATAATACATATAGTACAACTACAAAAAAATGAATCAAACTGTGCGTTATCATAAACAATGTAAACTATATTCATTGATCAAATCGACGGCATGACAGCAAGTTCAATGTTTATCCATAGGCAATTCATAGTTGTGAAACATTATCAATTCATATAGTGAGAAACTAAATTGAAATGCATACTAGTAAGAAAAAAAGTAATGACATAAATGATTAATCCTTAAAATGTTCAAATAAGCTATGTTATAGGAAATCAATTTTCATTTTTAAAACCAAGGAAAAGGAAATCAATTTAGCAACAATCTATACTAAGTGTTTGATCAAACTAATGACAATTGATTGGATTTTCAATGCATGAGCATATGATTACTCTTTCTCTATAGTATGATCAATCAAATTAGCATATTGTTTGCAATCACGTCGAATGACAATTGGAATAACAACTAAAAAAACTATAAACAAGCTACAAACAGAACCTACCTCTTAGAGTGGATCCCCTCCAAGAGATGGAAGACTCATACAATGAACTAAAACATATATTTGATATTCAAACTTAAGAAAACACAGTACAATGATATCACCACTATATTGATATTGTTCACCAAATAGAGATCACTAATTTATAGTCTTTGAGAAAGCATATTTCTAACATAAATGTATTTAGCTGTTTGAATAAAACCACCCTAAATGAATATGATTAGTAACATACAATATTCCCTAAAACTAAGCCCAAGGGGGGGAATTTGTAGTGAATAATCTGGCATAAAAATAATATAGTCTGCTTCCTATATTCATGGTATGTGGTTACTAGAGGTTGTGATTCTATCTTAGAGCAACTAAGCATCATTGTACACAAAATTCCTACTCATGGTATTCATTCCTTACTCCCTTTGATCATAGTCTTCATGCTATGCATGGATCCTTAATGATGAAACCTAAAACCTTAGTTCTTACGCTACACAATCAATAATATCAATATCAAAATCCTAAGTTCACCACATAAACAAGAATTATGATGAAAAATAAATTTACCTATTTTATGTTTTATGGTTCATAATTGGGGAATTTGGTGAGACTTGAAGGATTATCATGAAAGTAATGGGTATCGAAATAACAAGTAAAGGGGGAAAAAGCTATCAATTTTGAGAACCCATCATCTCCCCTTACAAAAATTATTGTGTGTCCCTATACATTGTTGCTTCCTCTTTAGGTACCCCCAAATGTAGAGAAGTGTATTTGAAAGCTGGATGTCCATATTCACTTATGCCATAATATCCTAGAGCTCGATCAACTTGTGACCAATGTAAGGTCTCTTCTATACAGTCCCAATAGAAAGTAGCTCTATAGTCCCTTGTAGAACACAATATAAGTGGATAATGAAATCCCAACCTAATCCATTGATTTCCATGCCTTCACATAGAATTAATCTATAATTCAGTTTGGGAAAGTGCCAACTAGATATGTGAGTATCTTGTAGGGTTGTAATTTTGTAACTTATTTGGAAGACGATTCTAGATGTCATGTGCAATCAATACTGACCTCAAAGAATTTTCTCTTGCTATATATTGATAATATGTGATAACTTGATGTCATTGCATTCTTATGTACAACAAGTCTCTAGGGTCCCTAAGTAATGCTTGGTAATCCTCAATGACTATAGAGGAAAAAATGATATTCTTCTCTAGATATCAAGTCAAAGTTGAATTCCACTTTTGTTTAAAAATCTGTGGTCTCAATAAGCCCATAAATAAAAGAAGTAAAAGCTCTTAACTAAACATCCCCAACATATGAGTTGAGATTCAATCTGATATCATTTGGAATTAGGAAACTAAAAATATATAAATCACATAATAGGTTCTACTCATGGAATGTGTTGTTAAAATATGCATCAAGGGAAACCTATGGAGTGGATATGTCAATTCCCTAAATTTTCCGAAAAATTTAAAATTTTTAAGATAGCAAATAATGTTATTAAATGCAATCATTTAACTGTTTTGATTAGTTAAAGTGAAAATAAATGTGTCTAAAAGATCTGTTATTATACTTAGATTTTTGTTATGAGTTTCTTTACTGCTGCTGATTGTTTTTCTGTTTTTCAACCGCAAGGGGGATTCGCTATGATGGACTGGCTTACTTAGCTTTCGAGCTAATGCAACAGATTTTTCTTCTCTTACAGATATACAGGTAATGTCGGATCGCCGCAATAATCTTTAAAGCATCATAAGTCAATTTAACTGTACAAAAATCATTCAATGAAAAGCCTAGGCATGCTAACCAGGTTTATCAATCTTTTTAAGGTAGAATACTTTTTGCATCATGCCCAGTTCAAAATTCAGTACATGTTTTGATTTATACTTTAATTGTACAGATTGGGAGTTAAAGATATCACTATGTCTTGTCGATACCTATCTTCTATTGTTTAAAATTTAAGGAGTTGCCTTGTTTGAATTCTGCTTTTTGTTTTCATTATCGTATTTGATGGAACTCGTTGTGTATTAAGGATAACATAGGTCTATTATTTCTTAAGCCAATAAATATGAGTTGCATAATTTGATATCTACCAGTTAAAGTCCCATTGTGAAGCAATAACAAGTTTTACTCATCTTTGCAATGCTATCTTAATATAGAATCGTCATTTATTTATGCTCTACATCTCTACAACAACATAGAGAAATGATAGAGATATAGTATCTCTTATTCTTTCACATCAGGTTAGGCTATAAATTTTAGTGACCGGTTTGCAATTAGTATTGAGTTACTTGATAACTACCTCCTTGGCACTTTTTATAATAATTTAACATATGCTCTATGTTTGAAACAGACTCCAAGTCTCAAACTTGAATGCTATTGACCAAGCAAGTTTGTTGAATAATATACAAGGTATTAAAGACATCATTCTAGGGTTTGATTATTATAAGAATGATATATGAATTAGCCATTAAGAAAAATCATACAACAACTTCTTCTATATATAATATGAGTTCTTATTTAGCAACAATGATAAGAATATCATCGATTGTAATGATTGTAATGACTGTTGATCCAAGTATTATGGTTTTTCCAAAACAATAATTGAAAGCATGTGTTGACATGGAAATTTTGGCAAGTTTGAACTTAAGGTTTATTACCATAACTAGATATTCTTACTATGATTTTAATTGATTAACACTAATAGGAAAGTCCTCGTGGAACTATGGAGTCTCGACCCACTGCATGAAAATATTAAGCTGCTACGTGGTTAAACGAGAGCCACGTGCTTAGTGATATAAAACAATGGACCTAACCCTACCTCGTCATTTTCCTTCGCCTTCGGGCTCGGGTCTTTCTCTGCAACATCTCCGGGTCTGAGCTTTGTTGTGGCGCTGTTGATACAGCTCTCAGGCTATTACAGTTCTTTTGCTTAACGTTATCGTTTGGAAGTCTTTGATATCTATGAGTGTTTGAAAAATGCCCAGGGTTTATCCCTTGCCTTCCTTTGCTGGCCTGGCCCTGGCATAAGGGTATTGTTCAACTTGTTTTCGTTACGGCTTCCATCATAGAATGAATCTGTTGCTCCTGTCAGTTGCTCATTCGTCTCTGCTCGTGGTTGACATGATAAGTGCTAAGTTTGGAACCCCATTCGAGTTCGCTGGTAAGCAATTGACATTTCATCATTTTTCAGTTTAAAAGCAAAGGGTTTAACAAAATCAAAAGTCCGTAGCTGATATCACACTGTTGTTGCAGGTGCTAGAAAAATAGTGAAGGTGTGAAAGACACAACCCTCGGCGCTTGGCTAATACCGGGTAAGCCTGGTTTCACCATGGCTTTTCCTCCTTGCTGGTTGTTGAGTGGTTAGGGTTTGGTTTGGATAGAGAAACTCTGTGATGTATTTGAATACTACGGCTTCTGTCGGTGTTGTAACTATTTTAACCTCCTTTCGGTACTTAGGTTTTTATATAGAAGATAGGTATTGTAAATTTTGAAGAGAACCAGGCTTATGAGCCTGTTCTGCAAATGATGTTACGACCTCGGGTGTTTAGGTTTTGATACGACACTTCTTCAAAAGATTTTATGGGTTAACTCCTAGGGTTTTGAAAATATATCTTAATATAAGTGTTGTCTATAAGATGGCTTGTATAATGTCTTGGATATTATATATACCTTCTTGGATTCCATTTGCTTGATTCAAAATATTGCTCACTGATCATGAAATTGGATAGAGTGGATATGAGAAGGAGTTTGATAGGATGAGGCGTCCAATCGTATCGAGAGGGAATCTTGTAATTTGACCTTTTTTACTACTAGCTAGTATGTATATTTATAAATTTTCTTTTTCCTCCTTTCTTCTTGCTAAAGGCATATAGAGAATCGTCGTTCCTTTAACCTTTTAAACAATACACTGATGAATTTCCTTATGATTAATCCAAAGATTGAATAACTCGTCCTTATTTCTCCAGTGGGGCAAGTCTATATTGAGTGGCATAAAGGCATATGTGTTAACTAACACATCATCCAAAATAGTATTTATAAAATATTCAACTTCCCATGTCTCATTCTCTATTTGAGTAGCTATGGAATTCTTGGACCCTTCCTCTATTTCAATCGGTCCTAAGATTGTACCCATGGGATTTACAAGTTCCCTTATTAATTTTTACTTTTGCATTTTAATTGTTTGTTGGTAGTTTTCAGCCTCCTACTTTCTTTCAATAATTGATAGTAACTTTTTCTTCCAAAACGGGGAAATTTGGAAAGGAGTGCTTTACCTTTCTTACACTACCTGGTGTGAGATCCTTCAAGTAATTCAGGTTATCGTTCTTGTTTATTTTCCAACATGTGTTTTGGAGAGGATACAACGGTGTATGCAAAAATTATTCAGATTCTGAAGATGAGAGAACAATGAACATAGAAGATTCCCCAAACTTCCATCCTATAGCAATGGTATTGAGTGTCACAAATTTAGTTCCACAACCTTCTTCTTCATTTTTCGAATGATTTTCATACTTGATTGGCGGTGGAGAACCCAAGATAGTCTCTTCATTTTCCTATAATTGAACTCAAGATGAACAATGGTAGGGAAGCATTAATTTTCCATGAGGTTGTTGACCAATCCTTGATTGAAAGTTGGACCAAACAAGGCCTCGTCATTCCAATTTGGCCCAATTTAACATCTTAATTAACCCAATGTAATATAACCTTGTAGAATAATTAGTTTTTTTCTTCACGGTAGTAGACATTTTGGTTAAATCCTTTAACAAGAAGTAGGGAAAATTTATGAGGCCTCCATTCTTTAAATGCAGCATTAACCAGATATGTAGTGAAGGATAATGCTATATCAACCTTAAAATGTTATAAACTTCTATATAATGAATACAACATCATTCCACAACCTTACTAGTAATGTAGGGACCCTCCTAGGGCCCTATTGAACTTACTAATTAAACATGCACACATTCTCAATGCTAGATCCAAAAATTTAAGACAACAATTTTTTTCTTAAACCAGATGATAGATATACAATCCAAACAAGTAACATTTTATACCAAGTAGAAGATCTAATATAAAACAATAATGCAATCATTAATTCCAACTGAATTAAGAAACCATAATAACAAAGCTTACCTGTAAAGTTGTCGAAGATCCGTTGCAAGCTCGCACACCAAATTCCTATCAATATAATTCCATCGGATACCACCCTACTATACCCAACGAGTACTCTTCTTCCCCTGGGACCCTTGAGCCACAATGAGGATGAATAATCAAATAGTTAGCCAAAACCTTGGTGTGTAGACTACCACTATGATGCTCCCAACCTCCCTCAAACAAAGTGAGCCACATCCTCCAACATATACCTCATAAGTGCATCAGAACCTATGTCGTTTAGCACTAAGGTAGAAGATAAGAGCCTCATGCTCTCTCTGTCTCTTTATAAATTTTCCAGAACACCATGCATCACCATGCATCCTTTGTGAATTATTTTCTTTCTTTTGTTTTATTACTCACCCTCCTAGTCTCAGTTCTCTCAACTTTTCTAATTTATTTTATTTTTAGCTGAGATTCACTTTAGTTTGGTTTCCATCATTTCCTCATTCAATATTTCTTTAATCTTTTCTAATTTTGAGTTAACTAATTTTTATTTTCTCACTTTTCTTTATTCACAAATTTCACAATTAAATTAAATAATCAAATATTTCTTTTCACACAATAATTCACTCAAACATTTTTCTAAATCTTTTTGGAATACTTTTATTGCCCCCCCTTAATAATTTAATTTAATGGTTTATTTTCTCCTTGATACATAAATATCAAGGGTGCCGTGCTCCAGGCATGCCCTTCAAATATTCACCCGCTTAATATTTAATTAATTGTTGCGTTCTTGTTGCGATGGGGATATCAAGGGTGACATGATTTGTGCGTTCCCTTCAACTACTCCCCCCATGGTGGGGACTTCGTGTGATGATTGAGACGTCATTAACTTAGTCTGGTCAACCCTGTTGAGAGATTGGTGCTTCCTGGAGAATAAGGTCATGTCCTTATTTCACACCCCCTAGTAAGTGCCCCGTAAGTGACTGAATCCATGGCCTATGCTCATGGAAACACACAATTAATGAGCAAGATACTCTCTCACTCTTTCCCAACTCGTCACATGGAAAATGCTAGTTTTACATCATATTTTAATTTAGCACCGTTACCTGATGTGGACCGATTTGTAATCACAATACAACACCTGCACGTAAAAATTATTCACATCAAATATATTAAAGAAAAATCATAATATAAACATATATATTAGGCTAACGTCACCTGCTAATGATACCCGACTTAGTCTGGAGTCCATGTGGCATCGATGCAACCATTGCATCACATGTACCTGTCTTTCCTGTCACACTTGATGGCCCATCAAAATACATGATGTCCATAACATAATCATATCAATTTCATGATTTCATATTATTCATAAATATTTGATCATCATCGAAATCATTTCACAATATCATATAAGCACAATAACTTATCATCATCTAACATGGTCTTACAATAAATAGTTTCAAACAATTGTCTTAATAATCAAGGTACTAGTTCCAGACATGGCTAGGTCATTCGAAATGAATGCCCTCAAATAATAATATGACATAAAAATATAGGTTTGAATACACACTTAACTGGGTCATTTGAAATAGAATTCGCTCAAATTATAATGTTGCAGCAATGTCGAAAGTCACATGACAAAATGGGGTACTACATACACCCACACTTCAGGAAACTGTCATGAAGTTCTAAAATAAATAAGGAAAATTTTCACACATCTTTGATGCGTCCTCCCAAGTCGCATGACTGGGACTATAACTATCCCACAAGACCTTGACCTGGAAACTAATTGACACCGAAGTTGTTGAGTTCGTCACTCTAAGATATGGTTAGGCTCAACCACTAAGTCCCCCTCATCTGAAATCTACAAATTACTCAAGTCAATAACATGAGATGAATATGATATATAGTGTCACAAAATTGATATGTGAAAAACATCGTGCATCCAACTTAATGATGATCGAAAAGCAAGATGATAAGCAACCAATCCAAATATCTTACTAATATCAAATGGCCCCACAACACATAAACATATATTTAGTGTCATTTTAGAAGTTTTTCAGGCAGATGGTTGTAATATCCATAGTTGGATATTCTCAATAAGTTAGTAATTTCTGAAATAACCCACATATCCGTAGATATAAATGATATATAAATTGATAAGATAAGATGATGTCTTTTACAAGATAGACTTTACCATATTTATAATTGTTTAAAGGGTGTCTAATGCAACTCTTCATAAAGAGTTACACCATTTCACTAATTAATTATATTATTATATTATTATTGTTTGTTGTTATTATTATATATATATATATATATGTTGATGTTTATTTTATTATTATTTTATTCATAACATTTCCTCTCTCTTAGAAAGGCTTTGTCCTCAAAGCCTTATAACGTTGTCGCACCGTTCCTTGTGACGCTGCAGCTGACAAAACATGTCGGTACGAACTTCTAAGTGTAGAACATAACTTTCGATATGTTGACGGATCAATCCAGCCAAAATTGATTTGTTGCCGACTGTTGGGATTCTCTATTGATCTGCTATCAGGTGCTTTGAGCACATTAGTACCATTATCTTTCGACAATTCCCACTTTTTAGGATACTGGTTTATATGGTTGGGGTGTCGATAGGGAGTTATTGTTGTTTGTTTTTTTACAAGATTGTCTTCTTTCTGAACTGCGATGAGGACTGAATTTGTATTTGCTTCTTTTTTCTCAACGTAGATTTTTGAGTCCAAGGGCTTTGATGTCCTCTTCTGAATTTGCTCCAACTTATTGTCGAATGAGTCTTTTTCTTTTTTAAGATTTTGGGTCATTTCTTCCTGTGCTTTCTTATCATCTTTAAGCTTCTGAATTTGATCCATTAGATCTTGCTTGTGCTTCTTGATGTGACCATTTTCGTCAATGTTTTCTAATAGTTTCTTCTAAAGATCTCGATTCTCCTCTTCTAGCTTTTGATTCTGTTGTGCTTTATCCTTCGTCTTTTTTATTTGAAGAAGCAATTTCTGATTATGATCTCTTAAACGAGAGATCTCTTCTCCTTTATCTGTGACGATTTTGTCGAATTTTGACTGCATCTTTTGATTTTCTTGCGAAATGACCATGGCAATATCCTTGAAGTCTTTAGATGCCACAAATTTTGAATCTAACTTCATTCTAACATCCTATAGTGTGACTTGCTTCTTCTTATACGAAAACGTTAAATTTTTTTTCTTCATATTTAAGATAATTGTCTCCAATGTTTCCATCCAAGATAAGCCAAGAATGATGTCAACTTTATTTAGACAAATAGTTGTAACATTGAATTGGGATGTGAACTTATATTCATCAATTTCCAGTTGTAAGTCCCTAATTGCATATTTCTTCTCACCCCATTTATCTTTCTTTTCGATTATACTTAGTTCTGGGATGAATAATTGATTTGCCAAGCCGACGTTAATACGATTTTCCTCGATGGTTGGGCAAATAACGATGCTAATAGGATTTCTTTGAATAATCCCTTCAAGTTTTAGTATGTCAACGGCTACCTTTGAGTGCGTCTTCTGGAATCTTTCCCTTTTGTAACATTAAGACTCCATTTTTTTTCCAAATAATAATAATTATTATTAAAAGATAATAATTATAATATTATTAATAAATATAATATAATAATAATTATTAATGATAATAATAATATAATAATTGTTTTTGGAGTTGAAGGATAATAAAAATGGTGTGGATTGGGTGGTTGGGAGGAATGATTGTTACCTTCCCCACCTAGGTTCAAATTTCACTTTTGGTTTGTTCTTAGGGAATAAAACCAAACCCACTTCTCACAAAACCACGTGCACCTTAAAACCATGTGCGGTTTCACTTCTTACTTTTACTTTTTACTTCTACTCACTTCTAAACTTTACTTTTACTTTTTTTTTTTTTTCCTTTTTCCTTCTTCTCACCTTTTTTATTTCTATATTCTATTTTCTTTTATTTTTACTTGTCTTTCTTTTCTTCTTTTTATTTTCTTTTACTTATTACTTTTTCCTTTTTCTTTCTTTCTCTTTTTTTCTTTTTTTACTTCTTTGGGCCACGGGCTTGGTTTTGGACAGGGTCCTAGATTGGTGGCTACAAGCCTAGCTCTGATATCAATGTAATATCCATAGTTGGATATTCTCAATAAGTTAGGGTTGAACCCATAATTTCTGAAATAACTCACATATCCGTAGATATAAAATGATATATAAATTGATAAGATAAGATGATGTCTTTTACAAGATAGACTTTCTCGTATTTATAATTGTTTAAAGGGTGTCTAATGCAACTCTTCATAAAGAGTTACACCATTTCACTAATTAATTATATTATTATATTATTTTTGTTTGTTGTTATTATTATATATATATATATATGTTGATGTTTATTTTATTATTATTTTATTCATAACAATGGTGAGTTGGTGCAATGGCAGAGCGTGGAAGCCCAGAAGCTCCTGGACCGTGGAAGATGAATCCAACAGGAAGGTGAAGGGGCACGACTTGATTGACCACTACCATAGTGCTGACATAGACTAAAAGAATCGCAGTTCATGGTTGTTCATGTTTCTTCGGGACAAAGAAATATTTTGAGGTGGGGGAGATGTTGGAGGGGACCCTGTGGGATCCTTAATTGTCATTAGTTACTTATGTAATAGTATAGTTAAAGAAGCAGTTGGAGCGGGTGCAACCGCTCCAACCACATGTAAGATGTATAAATATACCTATCAAAGATGAATAAGATAGCTGAATGCATTCCGATCATCCCTTGTCTTGATTATACCTGTGTGTGTGCTTATACTCTCTGCTTGAATACAACACCCTTGCCAAATTTGATGGAGCTCTTATATGGCCTAACTCGCAAGAACACTCCATCCCCAACCTCATAGTTCCTGTCTATCTGATGTGCATCAACATAACTTTTCTATCTATTATGGGATCCTTTCAGTCATGCTTGGATGGATTGCATATACTATTCCATCTCTTGGATCAAATTTGGACCCACAAGGACCCTACCCTCAAGGTAATCCCACCTCAAGGGTGTTCAACAAGGCCTACCATAAAGAAACTCAAATGGTGCCATTTATATCGAAATCTGATAACTATTATTGTAAGTGAATTCTACCAATGGTATATATTCCTCCTTATAGCGACTCTGTTGGTCCATCACATACATGTACATTATGTCCTCCAAAATCTATTTGACCCTCTTGGTTTGATTATTCTTCTCAGGATGATATGTTGTGATGAAGTTCAACCATGTGCCTAAGGATTCCTGGAAGATCATCCTCAATATCCCAATAAATATTGACCCCATGTCAGAAATGATCTTCCAAGATATGCCATGTAGTCGCACCACCTCGTTGATGAATAACCATGTTATTTTAGGTGCTTGGTAAGTAATTTTTATCGGAATGAAGTGCACACTCTTGGTCAATGTGTCTACTACGACAAAAATGGAATTGTACCTCCTAGAGGTCAGCGGAAATCCCACCATAAAGTCTATCAATATCACCTCCCATTTTGACTCTGGGATGGTGTGAGGGTGTAATAACCCCACTGAATGGAAATGCTCAGCCTTCACCAATTAGCATTCAAGGCACCTTGCCACATAATCATCAACATCCTTCTTCATATCGTGTTAGAAAAATAACATGTTTAAATATTCATACATCTTTTTAACCCCGGGATGGGCCATACATGTTTCCCTATGGGATTTAGATAGAATAAAGTTTCAAACTTCCTCGTTCACAATAACCCATCATCTTCAAGTGTATACCCATCATACTTCATTTTCAAGTTCGGTCCTGAATTGCCTATACCAACGGTCCTCTAGTTGTAGCTTTAGTATCTTCTCTTGCAAATTTGTCTTTGGTGGAAACAATGAGAAGTGCGAGGTCTCCGACTCAAGGAATCTGCTACCTTGTTCGCTGGCACATAAGTACTTTCACATATAGGTGAAGGTAAAAATGTCTTTAAGCACAATAATGTACATGAGCCTAGCTACAATGGAGCATTACATTCTCTCCCTCTTCAGTAAACTTAGTCTCGAAGTTAACATAAAATGCTAATCATTCATCATATTTTTATGTATTGACGCTATATGATGAACTCATTTATATTCCATGTCCATGTCATTATATATAATCATTTTGTTTATTCTCAACATTGATGTGATTCCGAAGTGTCTGGTTGTAGTGAGTTAGACAAACATATTAAATTTATCACCTAGTCATTTCATCAGTACTGTTGTGTACAGGTCAAGGAGCTCCTCATGCCCATACCTCATTTCACCATTTCCATTGTCATATGAACCCTTTAGAAGAATTTCCAAGTCACATCATGCGTCTCATCATAGTCTGATCGAGTCCAGTCTTGAGGAATAATCATCTTTTCATCAGGGCATCACCATATCAAGTAGTTAGCTTCATTGTGTTTGGCTCGTCGTGTTGATCATCTCCATATTTCATTTGACAAAAACAGTCTTCTTTGGACTCAATCGACACTCGGTGGAAGTTTTGGCAGAAAGATCCTTTCGTGTCTTGTCCGCTAAAAAAATGCATCCTTTGTTAATTCATTTACTGCATCATTTTATCAGTGCCACCTTCACGTCTAAATCCATAATTTTATTTATTTACTCCATTCACTATTCCCATCCAAATCGAAGAGTATGGAAGCATTGTCCCTTATCTCCTTTCTCCTTTTTCTATTGGTATCATCATGTAATATGGTAGCCATTGCATCAAAATGATTGACCCATTACAAAGAACAATAAATTCATAATTCACCAAAGATTAATTATGATCTCTTTTTGGAAATGTGTTGTTATGGATCCTTGGGACAAATTTATTTATTTATTTTTTATACGTTTTGATTGTTAAACTCACAACCACTCTCGATAACTAAAGGAACAATTCATACATTAAGCCTTAAATTTTGGCTTTTAGACAACAATTCAATTTACACTTATTAAACTTGGTTATCAACCATAGACTTGGTTCTCAAACAAAGAGTTTGGCTAAACAATGAGGGTAGTTTACAACCAATAAGCTTCGATTGTAAGTATAAGAGCTCGGCTATTCAATTAACTAGAGAGTTAATTAAATATGATTCTCGACTACTGCATCAAGTTTTGAACAAAAGAAGAATGGAGATCAATTCTTTTAAAGTTTTTAAGCTTGAATGTAATAAAAAACTATAGGGCTCTTCCTTTGACAAACAATCGTCAAGCTTGGCATTAAAGCTCGTCTTTTAATTGACAAATATATGGTCGAGTTTTCAAAATAGAATTTGGATTATTAAAGAAAGTAAACTTAACATGGCATCCAACTCTCAACAATCACTGAATAAGCAAACTGAATGTATAGAGCTTGGTGCCCAATGACTGCTTACCCTTTTGCATTAAAACTATACTCATAATGAGACTCAGTTCCCTCTTCAAACAACTGGAGGTGATATATGAGGATGGGAAATCCCTTCCCTTCAACAGAAAAATATGTTTTCCTTCCACAAAAAGTATAGGTGTATGTATGTATAAATAAAATGGTGAGAATCTCGTGCATTTTAAGAACGTGGCCTCTTTCTACAAAATTTATATAAAACATATATAAGGAACAAGAGTCTCGTCCCTTCCAGAAACATATTAACATCTAAGCATGGTACATATAGATGTGATTAGCGTCAGTTCTCCATATACGGACCCCTTTAATCGACCAAATTGCATCAATTGAATTAAAACATAACGATAATTGGAGTGAGTCCTCCCAAAAGGAGACCGGTCTTTTTTATCACTCAAAACACATTCAAGGAGATAAAATATATACATACAACTAGAGAAAAAAAGGAGGTCGACTATCTTCTAGAGAGGCCACCCCTCTATGCTCTCAACAGTTAAAAAAATGTATAAAGCCTTATATGGATTGACAAACAATAAAATATTATATATGTGCCTAAAACCAATAATAAATTCAATTGGAAAAGATTCATGGGACTAGTTCTCTTCCATAGATACCATCCTCCATTATACAACAAGAAATGATAACTGTTTATATTTTTGGTGTGACTATAATTAATGGAGTCTAAACTGCTCCTACATGTGACAAGAACTGGGTTTTGGTAGGAATCCAGTAATTTATTTTTGGGTAAAATCCAAATTTCTATGTGTTTAAATTGTATTTTTGAATCTATAAATAGATTCAGCACCCTCAAATACCTCTATGGCACCGTGATTCTAAGATATTTTTCAATTTTCCAACCGAAATACGAACAAAATTAGACGAAAAATATACTCAGAAAAAGTTGAATATTTAGACTATAAAAGGAAAGCCGGTTCTCTATCAAAGAATCTCTTCCTTTAATACACAACAAAATATGGCAGACAGAGTCGACAAGCAACATTGTATCCATAGAAAGAGATACGAGCTGGTCTCTTCCCTAGTTTACAAAGGAAACATAAGTCTAACATAGAATGCAAGAGTTGGTTCTCAATAGATAGAACTTGACCCTAAATTAATCATTAGAATGATTTAGAGGGTTGGGGTTTGACTCTCAAACTATAGAGCACCACCCTTAGCAAATTCAATAATATAGTCAAAGGGTAGGTCTTGGATCTAATCCTCTTGAGCACAATTCTCAACATGAATAATAAACAAACAATAGCAGGAGAAAGAAGCCATTGAGCCTGTGGTTCTCCAAAAGAAACACATAAACCAAACTATAATACCAGAGTTTTTTTATTTATCATTAAAACTCACTTCTTTAGAGGAATATCACCCCTTCTTTGCACATTGTCTTCCCCTTCCTAGCCTCCCTTTCCTTTTCTATAAAGAACTCTGATCTTCCCATACACATCGTCATCACGTTTTTTTTCAGATATTTCTTGTTTTTGAGGCAGCGGGGTCCGTCAAAAGTGGTTAGAAACAACCTCACCCACAAAGTATAAAAGCATGGCACTAGGAAGGGAAATGATCATATATCATCAATATTCCCATACAAATCTGTGGCACTTGGGTTATGCTTGTATTATGCTCCCTACCACAACATATAAGAGCTCATCCACTTTGTCCAGAAGGATCTTATTTATGCTGTGTGCGAAATTTCTATAGTAACATGGGGGAAAACAACATATATGAGCTCATCCACTTTGTGCAGAAAGATCTTATTTATGTTGTGTGGGAAATTTCTATAGTAACATGGGATTTCCCCCAAGTGCTCCCCACCGAGGGCGTGTAATAATTTTGTTCTTCATGAACCAAAAATTATTTTTCATCATCATAATGGACGCACAATTTCGAATAGAGCATAGTAATGCTTCAGGAAGTTCCCAGACCGAAAAACCATGGAGGTAAAATCCCCGACACTATTTCACAATGATTCTACAGTAATTTTGAATGGAATCGAGTCAAACCCAATGTCCTAAGTTTCAAAGGACACTTGAATATACATTAACAAAGAGCAACAACAAGAGGGAAACTCTACTTCAGTAGCACACATGGAAGATAGGGCCAAATGAGAAGAAATAACAGTCATTGGAATGATGAACTCATCAGTGTTTATTAAATATATATGAAATTCAACACACTAAAACCCAAGGAAATAGCCCCAATGGAGTTTTAGTTGATCTCAAATTTCACAACCCTAGGCCATTCAATTTGTTAACTGAAACAAGAGAGAGAGAGAGAGGAGAGAGAGAGAGAGAGAGAGAGAGAGAGACTGATCATTTAATATCGAAGACTACAATGATGGTCTTAAATCCCTTAGTCAGGTTTGTGGGTCCTTACAATAGTAAAATGTACAAATCATGAACTATAAATCCACATCTTTCGGACAGTGTGGCCACGAGATCATTCATTGATTTGCTTGCAGATCAATGCACAAATAACCTTTGGTTCAATTGAACAAATTTTGGATAACAGAATTTAGAACAGAGTGATAATTGTTCTTTCTTCACTCGTTTTCCAACTAACAATCAGTGCACCCCCTCTAGACCATTCAGTCGATGTGGCTGTGTGTCCTTCCGAGTCTACAATAGGAGAGTGGTAGATGGAGATTGGTGAATTCCACACTTTGTCGAGTAGCGGAATCACCATCCTAATCTAAAGTATCTGTGTGTTAGAATTCCAAAATGAGATTGGCAATAAAAGGGTTTTCATTGTTTACTAATGCCCATGTGTATTTTCTTGAATTGAGATCAAAGGTCTCTATGTTTATGGGAACTCAAGGTTACATGAAAGCCATAGAATTATTAGTGTATTAGAATTGGCAGTGGTAATTGTCTGAGGATCAATTGGCCATTGAAAGCATTTTCTCGTATAAATAGTTTCTTCATGACAATATTTATGAACCCTAATGGTCTTTTCAAGATCTGTTGAGTGCCGACAATACAAGCGAATAAAAATTGTTTGATGACAACTATGTGAATAAGGAGCTCTAATATGCTCAATATTCTCCTAACCTTGATGCACACTCACCCCTAATACAAAATCTATACAAACACCCAGTATAGATTTCCTTATTACAATTCACCATCAGACAGTCGTGGCATCATACTTAGCCTTTTCTAGATCGACTTTATGTTGAAACTTATACCCAAAGAAATAAGAAAAAAAATGTGTCTAATGGTAGAAGGTTTGGATGAGTCCTTTCTCCTCACAGTAATTCCTGATATCTTGTATAAATTACAAATTATTGCAGATGCAAGGTGTTCCTTTCAAAAAAAAACCCAAGACGTTCTTGATTTACAGAGTCAAATGCTAAATCGTGTACAAAATATAATTTGCATATAGAAACTCCATAGAAGTAATGATTTAATTTAAGGAAGCAAACACTAACAATGTTTATGTACTCCACATATTTTGTTTCCGATATAACCTTGACATAAATTTTGTTTAATGTGATAGTTTTATGGTCACAGTTTCATCACAATGCAGTCTGCTTATAGGGATTTTAAGGGTCGCTTAATTAAATCAGGTCTTTGAATCAAATCAGATACTTGAAATGAATATACTATTTTTTAGGGGACAACTCAACTTATTTGATCCAAGGAGTTGGATCCAACTCTTTCCAGCTAAGCACTGGTGGTATTCTACATGTGGAGGGAATTCTATATGTTCGAGGATTGAAGAAGAACCTCCTTTTAGTTTCGGTTGTTGAAGACAAAGGCTTCCAAGTTATCTTCATGGATAACAAAGCACTTTTATGGCCGAAGAACAAAAGCCTAGATTCTGCTGCTGTGATTGGAGTTCGAGAGGGAGGAATCTATAAGGTACCCAGGAAGTACATTCAAGCTATGATTCACCACACTATCATTCCATGCGAGATATGGCATCAAAGGATTGGACACCTACACTACAAAGTGCTACCAGAACTTCAAAATATGGTAAAAGGTATGCTTGTATTTGATTTTGAGCATGATAGAGTATGTCGGGGTTGTGCACTTGGGAAGAATGTTAAGAAATTTTTTTCTAGCAGTACTACTAGATCTAAAGGGATTTTAGATTTTATACATTTTGAAGTATGTGGTCCCATGTCACCCCCCTCCTTGAGTGGCTTCTTATATTATGTACTGTTCATAGATGATTTTTCTAGGAAGCCATGGATTTATTTCATGAAGGCTAAAAGTTAAACTCTTAGCAAATTTAAACAGTTTAAAGCTTTAGTTGAAAATCAGAAAGAAAAGCACATATGTGCATTAAGGTCTAATAATGGAGGTGAATTTGATTCACATGCATTTAATGAGCTATGTAGTGATGTAGGAATATGTAAATAGTTAACAATACCATACAACCCTCAGCAGAATGGGGTTTCCAAAAGGAAGAATAGAACCCTATGTGATGTTGCAAAATCCATGATGCATGATCAAGATATGTCTACTTCATTATGGGTAGGAGCCAGCTATACAACTGTGTACATCTAGAATAGAATCCAACATGCCATTCTAGATGAAAAGACACCAGAAGAAGTATTTACCGGTGAGAATCCATACATCTCAAACTTGAGGATCTTCGGGAGCCTAGTATACATTCATTTACCGAAATAAAAGAGAACAAAGATGGAGCATTCTGGAAAGAAAGGAACCTTTGTGGGTTATAATGATTCATCCAAAGCATATCGCATATATGTACCTGGTGAGAGACACATTGAAGTCACCAATATGTTACCTTCCATGAGGAAGCTTATTTTAAAAGATTGAAAGAGATTCAATGTGATTCAGAGATGGAGGATCCCGAGTCTGATTACCCCCCTTCAGACTTTGAGAGTGAGAAACCAGAAGATGCCTCATATTCGCTGGCTCCTGAAGAATCAACAGAACTGATTGAGAGGCCACCTCATGAACCTCCTGCTAAAAGAAGATATGCTTGGTGCCGAGATATATTACAAGATGCAGATAAACATGGAGCACTAGCAGGCTCATCCATAGAGTGCAAACAACCTGACATATATTCAGGGTATGTGGCACTAATGAGTCACATCAGTGATTTAGAACCATCCTCATATGCAGAAGCTACAAAGCAACAAGTTTGGAAAGATGCAATGATAGAAGAGTACAAATCTATAATGAAGAATGATGTTTGGGAGGTTGTTCCCAAACTTGATGGGAAGTCCATTATGACTTCCATATGGCTTTACAAGATAAAGAATGCTGCAGATGGTAGCATTGAGAAGTATAAATCCATTTTTTTTTCCAGAGGTTTATCTTAAACAGAAGGCATCAATTATGATGAGACATTTTCCCATGTGGAAAGGTACACCACGATCCAAGCAATGATTGCACTTGCATCTGTTCTAGGATGGAAACTTCACCAGATGGCTGTGAAGAAAACCTTAGTCGATGGTGAGATTGAGGAAGATGTTTATATTCAGTAGCTTGAGGGATTTGTGGTGCATGGGAAGGAGTCTGATGTTTGCAAGCTAAAGAAATCTCTATATGGTCTTAAGGAATCCCCTAGGGTTTGTTACTCTAGAATTGATAGCTACCTTCAGAAACTAGGTTTCTGTAAGAGTGAAGCTGATCCAAATTTGTACTTCAAAGTAGTGAAGAAACAATCGTTGATATTGGTTCTGTATGTTGATGATTTGTTTCTCACTAGAAATGAACATAGGTGTAAGAGGGAGCTCACCTCAAAGTTCGAGATGAAATACTTAGGTATGATGCACTACTTTCTTGGCCTTGAAATATGGCAAATAAAAGATGAATTTTTTTCGTCTCAAGGGAAGTACACTGTGGATATATTGCATAGGTTTGGCATGATAAATTGCAAATCTATGACTACACCGATGGTTTCCAATTTGAGGAAACTTCATGATTCAGGATCTGGATTAGATCCTGTAGATCCCACTTTGTATAGACATCTTATAGGCTCGCTAATGTACTTGATACATTCGAGGCCTGATATATGTTATGCTGTGAGCATTCTGAGTCAATTTATGTCTAATCCAAGGCACAAACACTAGATAGATGCTAAGCATGTGCTTAGGTACCTTCGAGGTACACTTTAATATGGAATTAGATATGCCTCTAGTGGAGGAGTCATGTTACTTGGTTATACAAACTCAGATTAGGTAGGAAGCATTGTGGGCCGTAAGAGTACATCCGACCACTATTATAGCCTAGGATCAACTATGATATATTGGTCCAACAAGAAGCTTGGGTCCGTATCCTAAAGCACTATCGAAGTAGAATACATAGCTTCTAGTGTTGTCTGTCGAGAAGAAATGTGGCTCAGAAAGCTACTTGCGGGGTTGTTTGGTGAAAAGCTTGAACCTACAATTATCAGGTGTGACAATCAGAGTTGCATCAAGTTTTCCGCAAACCCAGTGTTTCATGACAAGTCAAAGCACATTGAAATTAAGTATCACTTCATTTGAGACATGGTCTAGAAAGGTTCAGTGAAACTTCAGTACATTTCTACTGATGAACATATTGCAAATGTGTTAATGTTAGGAACCCATGTCTTTACTTTGTTAGTATGTTGTTGTTGGACGCATATGCTTTGTAAGTCGTCCCGTAGTATTTGTTGATCAATAGTTTGTGTTATTGTTATTGGCGCATATGCTTTGTAAGTCGCCCGTAGTATTGTGATCCATAGTTTGTAATGGCCCATGGTTTCGACCCATAGTATTGGCGCCTAGAATTAGTATATAAGTGTGTGTTGAGACCTATGAAGGCACCGTGAAGTTATTTGTATTGAGCTTGCTCAAAGGAGGTTGCCCCCTCGAAGTGGCCTGTGATCAATACAAAAGTGATTCTGAGTTCTGTCATTTCTGCTATTTCGCGTATTCTTGTTAATTAATTGTTGCAGGTGCCTCACATCTGGTATCAGAGCACTTTCTTGGGCTCACTGGGTGAAATTTCTGCCAAATTTTTTTTTGCATCTGTTGCAGGTTCAGATTTGGGAATAATCCCTATCCGCTTAACTGTGGGAAGTACTTGGGCATAAGCCATAAAACTCATTGTGAGGAGTACCACAGGAACCCCGAAGTAGCTGGCCCATTGAGAGGACCTGCCAGCGAAAAGGGCAACAACCCCTACATGATTGACTAGTTCCCACCCGTGAGGTAAACCAAGAGCTGTCGTTTGTGGCAAAGCGGTTATCAGTTTTACCTGAGCCATGGAGTGAGGGGTATTGCCCCAATACGCAAGCCGTTAGACAGCATTGGTGGCCGAGTGAAACCCCTGAACTCTTAGGAAGCCGCACATACCTGAGGTCCATATCTACTTTCAGCTGAACTATTGTCGATCACTGCTGCGCCGTTTCAGATCTATTTTGCAAGCCATTCCAGATTCAGCCGTTTTCAATCCATTCGGCGCTGTTCCAGATCTCTTTCGAGCCGTAGCCGCTCTAGTCTGATAAAAAAAAAAAAAAAAAAAAAAAAAAACCATTCTGCATATTTCAGTCCTGAGGACCCTATCCCCAATTCCCCTTCCCAAAGCCCGAAATCCCACATTTGTCTATTTTTAGGGTTTGCCATAACTTCCTCAGATTTCACCCAATCACCAAATTTTACCACATAGTTCCTTTCTGAATTCTGCTTCTTTGTTCCCCTCTGCCAAATTTTCCGATTCTTTCACCCCGCTTCTGAAATCCTCATTTTTGCTTCCCTGTCTATCCAACAGTGTCCAAAACCTAGTCAAACCCCAATTACCCTTTTGATTTTTTCCCAAATCCAAATTTTCCCTTACTGAAGTAGTTCCTGTTTTTGTTTTCCTACCCAGTCAAAAAAAAAAAAAAATCCTGGTTATGGTTGTCACCCGTGCAGGAGCAAAAACCATGGAGGAAGCACTTGCAGCCATCCAAGCCAAACTCCAGGATCTGGATGAAAAATTTCTCGGTCTCCATCTTGAACATTCAGCTATGAACAACAAACGGCAGTCCGAGTCTTCAGTAGACAATGGGTTCTCTTCTTCCAGCAATTTTCGTGGTCCAAAGCTTGATTTTCCTCGCTTCAATGGTACCGATCCAACTGGATGGATCTATCGTGCAGAACAATATTTCAGTCTGCATAATACTTTTGATGTCAACAAAGTTCCATTGGCATCCTTTCATTTGGAACAGGAAGCTCTTCAATGGTACCGTTGGTACATCAAGGCTCATCCAGAGCCCAACTGGCTAGACTTTTGCCAGCTCCTTTTGCAACGATTCGGTCCTAGTGCTTTTGATGACTTCACAGGAGCCCTCACTAAACTTCGCCAAACTGGCACTATGAGAGAGTATCAAACCGAATTTGAGAATCTAGCCAACCACACCGAAGGATTGTCTAATGAATTTTACCGGAGTTGTTTTATCAGTGGTCTAAAGGATGCTATTCGCGCTGAGGTTAAAATGTTCTGTCCCAACACAATGATGGAAGCACTCGGGTTGGCTAAGTTGGCAGAAGACAAGATTGCAGCCCAACAACGCTCCAAGCCCACTTTTGTTCCCTTCCGAAATGTGGGTTCTCAGCGACCACCTATACCGCAGGCTCCTCGACCGACTCCTGTCAAGCGTTTGTCTGAAACAGAGATGCAAGCACGCAGAGAAAAGGGGCTTTTCTATAATTGTGATGAGAAATTCACTCGGGGACATAGATGTGTTCAGCAAAAGCTCTATCTCCTGGATGTGGAGTCTCCGCCTGCCTTTGAAATGGGTGACGAAGATCCAGAAACACTGGATGCTCCGGTCGACATTCAGGAACCGCCTATTGACCCTCCGTCTCAGGATGACCAGCCAGAGATATCTCTCCATGCTTTAGCTAGAATCACCACTCCCCAAACAATGCGGGTCAGGGGTTACTTCAAGAAGCTTCCTCTTACAATCCTCATTGATTCGGGTAGCACTCATAATTTCATTGACCCTCGGATCGCCAAACAAGCTGATTGTTTTATCCATCCTTGCTCCAACTTTGAAGTCATGATTGCCAATGGGGGCACCTTACCTTGCAAAGGGAAGTGTCGAAATGTGCGTATCTCTATGGGAGATTATACCTTGCGCTCTGACATGTTTGCCTTGCCCTTAGGCGGATGTGATGTGGTTTTGGGCGCTCAATGGCTACGCACACTCGGCCCTATCTTATGGGATTTTGCCGAACTTTGGAAGCAGTTTTTCGAGAATGGACACAAACACACATTGACAGGATTACAACCAGGTTCTCTCAACATCATCAGTTCACATCGCATGGAAAAAATCCTCAAGAAGAATTCACATGGTGTCATCGCTCAGATCCATTCCATCCAGATGCAACCATCAGTGGTCTCCACTACTCCTTTGGATCTACAACAAATTCTGGATCAATATATAGGTGTTTTTGCTGAACCAGTGGGATTACCACCTTCCAGGCCAGAATACCATCGTATTCATCTCTTTCCTGGCAGCGTTCCTCCCAACATCAGGCCCTATCACTACCCATTTCACCAAAAAACGGAGATTGAAATGCTCGTTCGGGACTTATTGAAGCAAGGTATTATTCGCCCAAGCACTAGTTCCTTTTCTTCTCCAGTTATTCTTGTCCGCAAAAAAGATGGGTCATGGCACCTCTGCATTGACTTCCGAGCACTTAATCACCTCACCATCAAGGATAAGTTTCCAATTCCTGTTGTTGATGAGCTTCTTGATGAGCTTCATGGGGCTCACTTTTTCTCCAAGTTGGATCTTCGTTCTGGGTATCATCAAATTCGGGTTCATGAGGATGATATTCCTAAAACAGCTTTCCGCACACATGATGGCCATTATGAGTTTTTGGTCACGCCCTTTGGCCTCACTAATGCTCCTTCCACATTCCAGGCCTTAATGAATAAAATATTTCGACCCTACTTGCGGAAATTCATTCTGGTATTCTTTGATGATATCCTCATCTACAGTAAAACATGGGATGAACATCTCCAGCATCTGGATCTTGTCATGCAACTTTTCTCTGACCATCATCTCCATGCCAAGCAGTCTAAATGTGTTTTTGGACAAAAGGAAGTTGAGTATCTCGGGCACATTATCTCAGCACAAGGGGTTCGCGTGGATCCTGCCAAAATCGAGGCCATGAACAATTGGCCACAGCCTCAGACACTCAAGAGCCTTCGTGGTTTTTTGGGGTTGACTGGTTACTACCGCAAGTTTGTCAAGGATTATGGGAAGATTGCAGCTCCATTAACTGCTCTATTGAAAAAAGATGCTTTTACATGGACACCTGCTGCTCAGTGTGCATTTGACAAACTAAAACAAGCTATGTGTACTACACTGGTGCTAGCTATGCCCGATTTTTCCAAACCCTTCACTATTGAGAGTGATGCTTGCGGCAATGGACTTGGTGCCGTTCTCCTTCAAGATGAACACCCCATTGCATTCACCAGCAAAGCCCTTTCAGGTAAAAATTTAGCTGCCTCTACCTATGAAAAGGAAATGATGGCTATTTTGCATGCAGTACAGAAGTGGCGTCCATACCTATTAGGGAATCATTTCTGCATCAAGATTGATCACCAGAGTCTGAAATATTTCTTGGACCAGTGTGTCTCCTCCCCGACACAACAGAAATGGGTTAGCAAACTCATGGGTTATGACTATGAGATCACTTACAAGAAGGGTAAAGACAATATTGTGGCAGATGCTCTTTCTTGCACATTTGATACCCAAGGTTCTCTTTCAACTATTTCTATGCCTGTTCCAAATTGGTTGCAATCTGTTCAACAGGGTTATGTCAATGACTCTTCCTTATCTCAGATCATCCAATGCTTGACCAACAATCCTTCTGCTGTCCCACATTACTCTTGGGATGGGGCTTCTCTGCGATACAAGGGTCGTCTGGTGCTTCTCCAGAGCACAGATATTCAACAGGCTGTCTTCTGTGAACTCCATGCTTCTCCATCGGCCGGGCACTCTGGGTTCCTCAAAACATATGAATGAGCACGACGTAACTTCTTTTGGCAGGGCATGAAAAGGACACTTCAACAGATGGTAGCCGAATGTGATACCTTCCAGCACAATAAGGGTGAAACAACACTCCTTCCAGGCTTGCTTGAACCCTTGCCCATACCTACACGGATTTGGACAGATATTTCTATGGATTTCATTGAAGGGCTCCCTAAATCTGGCGGGAAGATAGTGATTCTCGTTGTGGTTGATCGTCTCTCCAAATATAGTCATTTTTGTGCTCTCAGCCATCCCTATACAGCCTCCTCCGTCGCTCAAATTTTTATGGACCAGATCTTTCGTCTTCATGGCATCCCTTCTTCCATTGTCTCGGATCGTGATGCGACTTTCACTAGTCATTTTTGGACAGAACTATTTCGCCACACTGGCACCAAACTGAAGATGAGTTTAGGGTATCACCCACAAACAGATGGTCAGACTGAAATTGTCAATAAATGCTTGGAAACTTATCTTCGTTGCTTCACCTCGGAACAACAACATCAGTGGGCAAAGTGGCTCCCTCTCGCTGAATGGTGGTACAATACCTCTTACCACACTACCTCTAAAATGACCCCATATGAAGCAGTCTATGGTCAGGCACCTCCAGCTCTTCTTCCATACACTCCAACCAGTTCACCAGTTCAGGAAGTTGACACGGTCCTTCGCAACTGCGATCAGATTCTTCGCATTTTGCGGGACAATATTCACATGGCAAGAAATCACATGAAGCAACAAGCTGATCAGCACCGTTTGGAGCGCACTTTTCAAGTCAGCGATATGGTTTTTATTCATCTCCAGCCGTACAAACAATCCTCCTTGAAACTCAAAGGGCGTCATAATCTCGCTCCAAAGTTCTATGGGCCATATCGGATTCTTCAGAAGATTGGGTCCGTTGCTTATAAATTGGAACTTCCTCCTTCTTCCCGCATTCATCCAGTCTTTCATGTCTCTTGTCTGAAGAAAGTTCTTGGCACCAACATCAGCGGCCAAACGATTTTACCCGAACTGGATAATGAAGGATCCATCCTTTTGGATCCAGAGGCCATCCTCAATCGGTGCACGCGTCAGCTTCGCTCTCGCTCTATCACAGAAGTCTTAATTCAGTGGCACGGCATGCAACCAGAGGATGCTACATGGGAACCACTCCTTCAGATTCAACAACAATTTCCACATCTAAAGCTTTGAGGACAAAGCTTTTTTTTAAGGGGGAGGGGATGTTAGGAACCCATGTCTTTACTTTGTTAGTATGTTGTTGTTGGACGCATATGCTTTATAAGTCGTCCCGTATTATTTGTTGATCAATAGTTTGTGTTATTGTTATTGGCGCATATGCTTTGTAAGTCGCCCGTAGTATTGTGATCCATAGTTTGTAACGGCCCATGGTTTCGACCCATAGTATTGGCGCCTAGAATTAGTATATAAGTGTGTGTTGAGACCTATGAAGGCACCGTGAAGTTATTTGTATTGAGCTTGCTCCCTCGAAGTGGCCTGTGATCAATACAAAAGTGATTCTGAGTTCTGTCATTTATGCTATTTCACGTATTCTTGTTAATTAATTGTTGCAGGTGCCTCACAGTTAACAAAGCCTTTGTCAGTGACCATTAGAGGAAATTTGAGGTCTCAAATGGTCCTTATAAGAAAATGAGCCATCATATAAGAAAACGAGCCAACCATAATTTTTTGATGAGTTGAAATTCAAGAACCAATATAATTTCAATAAAATGAGTCAGCCATAATGGTTGACTACAGATATTTGTTATAAAAAAGCTACTTTTTTTTGTTCGTATTTTCAACATATCTCCCTGTGTTTTACTCAAATTTCGAATGGAAGAACTCGTTGGATGCAGAATTAAATTTTGCATCCAACGAGTACCCACACTGCATACTTTTGATGGACCTTGCTGCCCCAAAAATAAGAAAATACTTGAAAAAACGTGATGACGATTATCATAACGTTTTTTCATCATCATCATCATCACGTTTTTTCAGGTATTTTCTTGTTTTTGGGGCAGCAGGGTCTGTCAAAAGTATGGAGTGTGGGTAAAAAAGTTGCATACATAGGGAGATATGTTGAAAATATCTCCCATCCAATGAGTGCTCCCGCTCGAAATTTGAGTAAAAACACAGGGATATATGTTGAAAATATGAACAAAAAAAGTAATTTTTTCTTTCTTCTTCCAAAATTAATAAATATTATTTTATTATTTTCCTTAGGAGGCCCATTTTAGACCTCAAATTTCCTCCAATGAAAGTTCAGGTACTTCCGAGACAAGTTTGGTATGGCAGAGAATACCTCCCTTGCAGAGAGGGAGTGTCAAATATACAGCATCATGAGACATTCTCCAAACCAATATTGTGTATCCAAGATTGATCCTCTCGTATAGAGGTGAGCATTTTGATTGCCTTCCATGCAAAGGTTATTCCTCCTGTATAGAGGTAATTGATCAAAGTAATGATATTGTAAAGTCTTGTTGGACAAGGATCCAAACTTGTGTTTCAAGTCATGATTCTCATGTGAACCTTCCACATAAAGGTATCGATGGGATGGACCTCCCGTATAATGTCATGCTTTACTTGTTAAAATCATTTAATGTTGTGTGATGTATTATTAACCATGATCACCAGATTTCTATTAAGTCTCATTTAGAGATTGATCACCTCTAAAGTGGATTACTGTAGCATATGATCATTTGGTCTGGAATAATATAATATGATCACATCATACAATAATTATTCTTAGTATAATATAATGCGATAGATAATTAAAGTTAGCACATATTGACCATACAGTAAGAGATAAAGAAATAAAACATAAAACATAGAGATCAAGAGAATTTGAAATTGCCTATGCAGACACTTCAATTATAAAGCTTCAGTTAAGTATCAATGTATGCCTCAATCAATGCTTCAATTAAAGCATTATTAGTTAAAGATATGCCTCAGTTAACTAAAGAACTCACAGTGGTCACTTCAAGTAAATCAACCAGCATGATTTCAGTTAACTAAGTGTTAAATAAGAAGGACTAGTTAACTAAAGTGTTTTCACTTTAGTTAAACTAAAAGACGACACTTCAGTAAATCAAGGAGAACTCGAATTGATCACTACAATGATGTTATCAAGAAAGAATCAATTAAAGAGAGGTAACTAAGTGACAACAAAGAATATTTAGTTAACTAAGTGTTATTGCATGATGACACTTATGTTAAACTAAAAGACGACACATGAGTTGTGACACTTGCATGTCGACACTTAAGTTAGCCACCTAACTAAGTGGGAAACCTTTTAGTTAGCAGGCGATTTCAACCTAAGTGACATTTCAGTGAGATAAAGCACTGCATGAGAAGTGGGGTGCACTTCTGCATGCAAGATTGATACATTCAGTCTAAGGGAAAGTTTATCCAGAAGTTAGAAGAAGCCAATGCTTGAGAAGAATGTATAAATATGTTATATGGGATTTGATGAATCCAATGTGAAGAAAACTCCCTTCTCCTTTGAAGGCAAGGTGCTTCTCTTTGTGTGCAGGATATTATTATTAAAGGCAAGGCGCTTCTCCGATTGATCTCTCTTCTCTATTTCTTTCGTATCTTCACCAAGAGTGTTTGGTGATCTCTTATCTTCTGAAATCAATATTCTATGTTGTAAAAGAAAGCATTCTCTACTATTCATTATATTATACTGAGAAGAGTTGCTGGGGTTTTTGTTCACATTGTTTTGAGGATTTTCCCTAGGGTATATCTTGTGTTATGGTTATATGCATTTCATGTGATTGAATTGTCTCGATGCTTCAAGTTTCTGCATCTAAAAGAATGATAGATTAAATCTCAACCAAAAATCAACATCTAAACCACTAGAGATCCAAGAACTAATTCAAAAACACTATAAGGTATTCCAAGAGCTCCCAATGGAATTATTGCGTAACATGAAGATCAAACACATGATTGAGATAGAACCAAGGGTGAAACCTATCAATATCAAACCTTACAGATATCCACATCATCATAAAACAAAGATTGAAAGGTTAACCCAAGATCTGTTAAGAATGGTGTCATTTCAAAGAGTAGAATCCCTTATGCAACTCTAGTGGTGTTAGTTCGAAAGAAGGATGGATCCTCTAGGTTGTGCATAAATTATCGAGGGTTGAGCAAGATAACGATTAAGAATAAATTTCCTATCCCCTTCATCAATGAGATATTGGACGAATTTCATGGAGCTAATTATTTATCAAAATTATATTTGAGATCAGGGTGTTATCAAATAAGGGTTAAATTAGAGGATGTAGCGAAAACTGCCTTTTGATCTCATGAAGGCCATTATGAGTTTAAGGTAATTTCCTTTGGATTAACTAATGCTCCAGCCACATTTCCAACCGTAATGAATGAATTGTTCCAACCATATTTGAGGATGTTCGTATTAGTATTATTTGATGATATCCTCATATACAACAAAACTTGGAGAGAACACCTCAACACTTAGATCAAGTACTCACCATTTTGGAAGAACAGCAATTCTATGCAAAAATGTGAAAGTGCACTTTTGGAAAAGAAGTGGATTATCTGGGCCACATAATATCATAGGAAGGAGTCAAGGTTGACCCAAGTAAGATCAAGGCAATTAATGAGTGGCTAAAACCAAATAAAATCTCCAAGCTAAGAGGATTTCTAGGCTTAACTGGATACTATCGAAGATTTTTGAAAAATTATGCCCATAAGACCACTCCTCTGACAAATCTCTTAAAGAAAAATTCATTTCAATGGAATGATGAAGCTGAAATTTTTTTAAAGCATTGAAAAAAATAATGTCATTAACTCCAGTATTAGCGACACCAGATTTCACAAAACCCTTTGTAACCAAATGCAAGCGGCTTTAGGATTTGGGATAGGAGCCGTATTGATGCAAGAAGGCCATTCAATAGCTTTTGAAAGTCAGAATCTCAACAAGAGAGAAAGTTTGAAGTCCATGTACGATAAAGAAATTCTTGCCATTATACATGCTCTAGAGAAATGGCGACAATACCTTCTAGGGAGAAAAATATTGATACGAACATACCACAATAGTCTTCAATATCTCTTACAATAAAATAAATTGTCAACTGAACAACATAAATGGCTAGAAAAAATTGCTACATTTGACATTGAGATATTGCATAAAAAGGGAAAAGACAATGTAGTCGTTGATGCCCTATCTCGAAATGATGAAGAAGGCAAGGATTATGTGATTTTAGTTGCAGTTCCAGACTGGTTGGATGAAATCCGAGGTGAATATGCCAAAGACCCAGACACATGTGCCTTGATTGCTGATCCTACTTGAAGTCCAAAATTTGAATGGAGGAATGCCATCCTTTGGTATAAAGGAAGGATCTACTTAATCCCAACATCAAGGTTTAAAACTAAGGTTTTAATGGATTCCCATCACTCACCAGCTGCAGGACATGTAGGTTTATTCAAAACTTACTACAATGCTAGGTGGTCATTCTTTTGGAAGGAAATGCATGAAGACATTCAAAAGTATGTAGCAGAATGTGAAACATGTCAACAAAACAAAAGCAAAAATGTCATGACGCCCGAGCTACTCCACCCTCTACACATTCCAAACCAGAAGTGGGAGGAAATCTCCACGGATTTCATCGAAGGATTACCATTATCCGAAGGAAAAGATAAAATCTTAGTGGTAGTGGACCGACTAACAAAATATGCACATTTTATGGGTGTGAGAAAGACTGATTCCGCTAAACAAATTTGCTGAAGTATTTTGTAAAAATATTTACAAATTACATGGTTTTCCCCAAATCATTGTTAGCGATAGATATGCCAAATTTACAGGAAATTTTTGGAAGGAATTCTGCAAACAAATTAGGACCACTCTTAAGATGAGTTCAGCTTACCATACCCAAACAGATGGACAAATGGAAATTGTCAAGAAATGTTTGGAAGCATATCTTCGTAGTTTCGTCACAGATAAGTAGAACAAATGGTTACAATGGTTACATCTCATAGAGTGGTGGTATAACTCTACCTACCACACATCGGCTAAAATGACACATTTTCAAGCATTATATGGATATGAAATACCCATATGGAAGGAAGTCGCCCAAGGTCATGCAAAAGTACCCTCAGTAAAAAGTCATCTTGAATAAAATCAGAGAGTAATGCAAGTACTCAAGGATAACTGAACCATGGCACAAAAACGTAAGAAGCAACAATCATATCATCATAGAATAGAAAGAGAGTTTGAAGTAGCAGATTGGGTATTTGTAAGACTTTAACCATACAAACAATTGTCACTTAAGCAATAAGGAAATAACAAATTAGCCCCCAAGTTTTATGGACCATATCAAATTATCCGAAAGATTATCCTAGTGGCATATGAATTGAAATTACCAGACAAAAGTCGTATTCACAACGTTTCGAATCTTAAAAAGATGTTGGGGAAACATCAATCTGTTTAGATGACACTTCATACCTTGGATGAAGAAGGGAACTTTGTTTTAGAACCATAAGCCATCATCGACATCAAAGAAAGAAGACTATGTTATCGAATAATTAAAGAATACCTTATTAAGTGGAAGAATTGTCCATAAGAAGATGCTTCATGGGAGACATAGAAGTTCCTTTAGAAATACCCGTCATTGCCTTGCTTTGAAAACAAAGAATCTTAAAAGAAGAGGGAAATGTTATACATAAAATAATTACACAAATAAAAAATTAATAAAAAGAATAATAATATAATAAAGAATATATATATATATAGATATATATTTCATTTCCCACGGGGGGTAGCTCAAGTGGTTCTATGGAAGTTGTGAAATTGGTTGTGAATAGAAGGTCATGTGTTCGATTCCCCCCAACTTACATTGTGCGCCATGAATCGGGCATTGTGGTTGCACCTAGGGTTATAGTGGTAGCGAGATTGGACCCTTGGACCCCGTGTCACACGAGTACCAGCCCAACCTTCGTTGCCGATTCCCCTAGTAATATACATATATATTATATATAGTAATATATATATATATATATATATATATATATATATATATATATATATATATATATATATATATATTTCATTGGAACATGTCATGGGGAAACCCTTAGGTACTTCCCCTCATTTTGATGATGGTACCCAATGTAAACCATTGGCCCTGATTACAGGGCCTAACCCGGTGGGGACATCAAGTGAGGCCCTTGCATAACCACCCGGAGATTTGATCCCGAGGTTTTCTGCTTGCTATTATAGCACTCAACCACTTAAGCTAACCCATCGATATATATATGTATGTATGTATGTACATGTTGATGCATCAAATTTTGGAAAATTTATAAAGTGACAAAAATAGCATGAGGCTCTTATCTTTTACCATAGTGCTAGAGGACAGAGGTTTTGTTGCACTTATGAGGTGAAGCAATAAAAGTGGAACAATATGTTTGAATAATATATTTTTATATAAAATTGTCTATTTCCTACTATTACAATGGAAACCTCGATTATATAATGTATTTATCAAGTTCTTGAGGTGACTTTACATAAAGTCGCATCTTTTAACAATTACATTTAATATATTACTCTTTTTTATTAAATAATTGCATTCTATTATATATATATATTGAATAATATATTTTTATATAAAATTGTCTATTTCCTACTATTACAATGGAAATCTCGATTATATAACGTATTTATCAAGTTCTTGAGGTGACTTTACATAAAGTCGTATCTTTTAACAATTACGTTTATTACATTTAATATATTACTCTTTTTTATTAAATAATTGCATTATATATATATATAAAGCTCGATGGGCTAGCTCAAATGGTTGAGTGTTGTAAGTTGTGAGTAGAAGGTCTCGGGGTCAAATCCCAAGGTGGCTATACATTTCTAATAAGGGCCTCACTTGATGTCCCCATAGGGTTATCTCCGTAATCAGAGCGAATGGGGTGTGGCCCCTTCGCGTGGCCCCCCTGTGATTTCTTACCATGGACGTAGCATCCTTGCTGGGGGTTTTGCATGTATGCATGTATGTATGTATGTATGTACATACATTGTCTTGTTCGGAGTCCATGAGGTATCAAAACAACCATTACGTCACATGTACATATCTTTCCTGTCACACTTGACGACCCATCATAGTACATGCTATCCATAACATAATCATATGCATTCCATAATTTCATATTATTCATAATATTCGATCATCAACAAAATTATTTCACAATATCATATAAGCACAATAACTGATCATCATAATAACATTGTCTCACAATAGATAGTTTCAAACAATTTTTTTAATAATCAAAGTACCAGTTCCATACATGGTCGGGCCATTCGAAACGAATTCCCTCAAATAATAATATGACATAAAAATCTAGGTCTGAATCCACACATAATCGAGTCATTCAAAACCAAATGCCCTCAAATAATAATGTCGCAGCAATGTTGAAATTCACATGAAAAAATGGGACACTACAAGTAAATCCCTATGAACTCCTTATTTATGTACTACGAGATTATGCATGGGGATTTCTACAAATTCTGTCCACGCATTATTCGATAGCTTGTATTTTTTAAACCATTGTTCCCCATGTACCTTCATTCATCATGAACATGCTGATTTGGGATTAGTTAATGGTGAATTTCACTCCCCTCACATTTGTAGTGTTCCCATTGAAGGACGAGTGAGTTTTGACGCGACCAAAAGATCTACTCCCTGAAAACATTCAAATAATTCCAACCATCCCACCTAGGAAAAAATGGCCATTTCCTTTGGGTATTGTTGGATGATTTCCACACCATCTAACTCATTCAGATTTATGGAATTTCCCATTCTTCTTCTCTATTCTATTCAAATTGGATCTATAATTGTAGAATGAGACTGTGACTCATCAAGGTAATAAGGGAATATTACTACGCACAACGTATTGAATAATGGAGGTGTATTGGGCATGATGACAAGTCATGTGAATAATTGAGGGCCAATTTACTGCCATCGAGACTAGGATTTAAATGCACTAGTAATATGATGGTATTGAATGCTACGATTTTATGGGAGTGGTATGGAAGGATTCAAAATCCCGCCCATCAACCTTCTCAAACTTGAATAAAATATAACACTATTCTCTCATGAATCATATGTCTTATTGAATGGATAAAGGTAGAGCAAGCTTATGACTGAGGAGTTATTTAAGGGTTATAAGTCACTAGATTGATAGAAAGCAAATAGGGAAGGCATTAGGTATTTTTAAACTGAATTCAAATAATAATTCAAATTTCAATAGTAATTTCAAGCTTTTAGTTCAGATATTACTTCTTTAGCACTTAATGCAATGTTTTGACGATACTTGTGAATTCTTGAACTCTTCAGATTCCTTCCATATAGTTGGTCTATTTACAAAATACAAGAATTAAAGAACTACAATCTACATCAACAAAAGAGATCAAGAGAATTACAATTCTATTCCATCATAACTTGGACTTTATGCTCTAAGAGTCCTCCCTTGGAATGGAGAATGAGCTCTTATTTATACATGATTTTTCCATAACAAATAATAAATTAAGGTCCAAAATATCCTCAACAAATTACTAATAATTTGGATCTCAAAATCAATTAAAATCTAATCACAAGATCCTTGCTAATTATCCAAAACTAATCAAACTAATCTCCATCTCTTGTTCCAAGATTCTCTCCTCATCAAAGATATCAATCCAAGATGAATCTTCCATAATTGAAAAATGGATTTTCGTGGACTTTCAAAACTGTTCACGGATTGCTGTTACATGTAGAAGTAGCAACGCAACAACACAAGTAACAACATATAGTAAAATGTCAATTTCTCATAAAGTACGATCTAGGTTTTTGAGATGTTTTGAGAATAGTCTTATATTGACTTAAAAATGCCTCATATAAAAAATATCAAGCATCCACTTCATGGATATTCATTATTAAAGTAGTAACAACTTACGTGGAGTAACAACAAGTGGCCTGGAATTATGTCTACAAAAGTCATCAAACTTCATCTATGTTTCAAAGATAAATGCAAAATATGTTATTTTTCAAGTGTTTAATCACAATTCCCATAAAATACTAAATAAATGTAATGGAAACATGGATGAATCTAAATCTCACATATAATCATTAAGATATCCTAATGAAAGGTTATGGGTATGCAACAAGGGATTAAAAATATGGAAATGAGGTTATAAAATAATGATAATTCCATGGCCCAAAATAAGTATCTTCATCCCATGCTTCCATAAATACATGAAAAGGATTTCCTCACCAATCTAACACATGCATTAAATGATTGAATATAATAGTAAAAAGAAGTAACTGGATCATTTAAGGGAAGTGGCAGCAATTGGTTGAGATCTAAGGTTGACACTTGGTAATATAATATTTAATATCCCATAGGACCCCTTTCCTCTTTATTTCTAGAGGAATCATAACCCATCTACTGTTCTTTACATAGCCATCTTGGACCATTTTAATATTTTCCAACATAATATTTACTTAGATTTTGCATCATCATGACAAGCCAACCACATGGTCCATATAGAGATATTCATATCACATATGCCTAGCCATTCACAAGTCGGGTCTATTGAAATATGCACTAGGAATCCATACTAGCATATTTACATCATTTTACATAATCTAGTTCAATATTGGGGGTATTACAATCCCCCCCCCCTTGGAATAAAACCATCCTCACTGTCCTCTTTATTTTCAACAAGGTTCCAAGTCCTTCTTTTCAACTGCATTTGCAATGCCTTTCTCTTTAAAGCCACTTTGTCTTGTTGCTAGCTATCTTGTACAACAATGCTCAATCATTCCTTTGGGATACCATGGAACACCTCCAAGGTCTTTAGCATTTCATCACATACCTATTACAATCATCAAAGGACAAACATGCTTGTCATAGCCATTTTAAGCAACACTTGATCCGTTAAAAATCAATCAAGTTTCATAACTAAAGCATATGTATATAACAAGAGATAAATATCTGTATGAACATATCTTTGCTATATATGACTATCATGGGAGAGATTAAGCTTAGGAATCCCTTCATCAATCCACGGTTGCATTTAGTGATCCATCATTTTCCTAGGATTTCTTGCACAAGAAGAGTGCCAAATCACATGCCTTACTGCTAGGGTGTCCCAATAGAAACCCTTAACATAGCATAGCTCATGGCGATCAAGGAATATCATAGGGTTCCATTGTCATTATAGTAGCATTCTCCCCTTTGCTTGCAATATTTTAACAACCATCATCTATCCTCACTAGATAGATCCATCATCTCACCAATATTTCACACATATAGTTACCATGAGATGTCATCATAATAATTTCAATATAAAATTCTTATTTTTTTTCATATAGAAACCAGATTTCCCAAACATGGGGTCCTCCTAATAAATTTCAATCAAAAATTTTCAAATTTGTCTCATATAGAAACTGGATTTCACAAACATGAGGTCCTCCTCATAAAATTTCAATTAAAAATTTTCAAATACGTTTCATACAAAAACTAGATTTCTCAAACATGAGGTCCTTCTCATGATGTTTGTCTCTTGTAGTCCATAGAACATGGTCTTTCTGCATGACACAATTAACAACATCCAAACATTTAGTAACATTAATAACCAAATTCAAATATGAATTTACAATTTTATCTTCTACAAAAATAAGATTTATTTGACCACGAGTCCATCCTCATATTGTTTGGCTCTTGTAAGTGGTAACACTTCGTACCTTATGGTTTTACACTTGCTTCCATAAACTAGACATCCACCTACAACATGTTCCCTTGACACAATTCTAGATCAACCAAACAATCATTAGCAATCATTAAAAAAACCTTCAAATCTAAAATTTACAAATATGTTCCCTACATAAATCAATAATTTTTAATTAAATATGAGTCTCTCCTCATATTGTTTGGGTCTTGTAAATGGTAGCACGCTGTCCCTTATGGTTTTACACTTGTTTTCATAACCTAGGTATCCAGCTAGAACATGTCAACTTGACACAATTATAGATAAACCAAATAATAATTAGTGTTTTAAACATTTAAATTCATTGCACTATCCTCAACAATCATGAAATGAATTCAAAATTATAACTAAATAATTCAATTAAATCATATGTTATCATTTCCATGCAATGATCATATCACTTAAGCTTGCAACAATATCACAATCAAGCATTTTCATGATGTAGAAAAACACTCATGTCAAATGTTCATCATCCATAACACATTAACTATTCACACAACCTACATAATGATCTTAGACTCACTAGGTCAATCATTCTCACTACCATTGCATCAAGCAATGATCAATCATACCAACATTCTTAAAATTTCATGTCATTAGACTCACAATGGCATACTTACATGCCAAGTTACTCCCTTCACTACTTAACGGTCTCTCAGGAGCATAGGGAACCTCTTCCCAATAATTAATTTAATGCACATAATTCACTTATGATCATGTGCCCAATGCACTTTGACATTGTTCTAAAAAATGATTGTTCCTACACATGTGTCCTACCATGTTACTTTTACCAATTTGCAACATCATATGTATGCACAAGCATATTCATATACACTATGAATTAACTCTTAATATGCCCACTAGTGCGTATGCATTCTATCTATCTAATCTTGTGCATTTCCAACATTCCTATGACATAATTTTATTCATATAAAACTCTGAAAATATAAATACAATAACAAGAGAATAGTTAGGGAATTATTCCTTTCTAGTTCCTCATCATAACATGTAAATTCCTCTTCCACATATAGTTGAACCAATTCATGGCCTCTCTGCCAAGCACACAAGGGATCATAAGCTATGATTTTTTCACCAAGTAGCAATTCAATACATATACACATGTATAACATTTATACTTGCCACTTCTCTTTATCAATGTTGCCTTATGCAGATTATTCTCCAAATTCTATTACAACCATCTTATCAACATGATGTATATTTCCTTGTTGTTATAGCATCTTTCATTTTATTCTATTCACAATTTCTTGTTGCTCCAATCACTATGAGCAACTCTAGCCAAGTCCACCTTTCCCTTTCTTGTAATGCCTAGCACTTAACAATGTTGCAGTTGATTCCATTACAACTCCTTATGGAGTCTTTTCAAGGTCCATTATATGTATTTACACCTCATTAAAATGTGAGACTTGCTTTCCTTTCCCATGGAAATATTTTCCACAATTCTAAACCACACAACATATTCACACACAAGAATGTCTCATTCCTTGATAGGCATCCTTTGCATGGCCACTCTGTCACTATCATCAACCACATGACAGGTCCACATATTGGAATGCCTTATAATGTTAGTGAAAACTTCTAGATGAATGGAATTTCCTTATTTATTCTCATTACTTACTCATAAGTTGTTGGTTCATATCATGCAACTTCTTTTAGCATGCATGCACTTTCCCACAAGGATGATTCACCCATCACTTTTACAAGTTGCATTTCCTTTACCTATTGGTGTATTCCATACCTTGCTAAGAATTATCTTATGGAATAAAATATCCATATCCAATAACCAAGAGATCCCATGGCTCTTCCTTACAATTCAAATTGCACATATTAATCACAATAATACCTTGTATGCATTCTCATCTAAGGAACCAATGTATATTATTGGTAATTTTTATTCTTTCGTGATTAGACATAGTTGTCACCCCTCAATAATCCATATGAAAACCAATTATTCTCATTAATTGATTTCCACAACCCCTCTATGTAGTTCACATTGCACATTTTGAACATTGAGAATGTATTGTATACATTTTGGCTAAGAAACCATCAATTTCTCTTAGTTTACTTCTTCCATCATGAGTGTTTATAAAATTCAATATGAAAGGTGTTGGAATACTGAGAGGGGGGTGAACCAATATTCACACAATCAAACCACTTTTATTTACAATGTATAAACATTAACCTTATTAGTTACAGTTACCATTCAACAATTTATCATGTATGATTGCGTTCAATACATATCATCAATAGTATGTTGCAGCTGTAACCTGATCCCCAAAATTTTTGTAAAATTATAGGGCCCCTCCTATTTTGTTTAACTGAGGTTTCTAGTTTCATCTTTCTAAATCAGAGCAAAATCAAAAGTTGCGCTGAAACGGTCGGAGAACAAGTGATTTTGGGCCGATCAGAGACACTTTCGGCTTTGCGCCGAAACGGTCAAGGGCGTTTTATGTTTTGTGCGATTTTTTGAAGAAAGATTGTGTTTCAGAACAAAATCATATTTTACGCTAAAATGATCGGAGAAAAACCATGTTTTCCTCCAAAAAGTTTCGGTGCAATTTTTTTTTGCTGATATGGCACTCTGTCGAAAATTTGAATGGAAACTGACCATGGCCTGAAACTACCAAGTTGTTTCAATTTGATGAATCGGGGCCAAAATAAAGCGCTTGATCCGAAACAAGGTCAGTTCCAAATGAAAGGGTGATCCGAAATGAGATTGGTGCCAAATGAAAGGGTGATCTGAAACAAGATCGGTGCCAAATGAAAATTCACCCGAAACAAGATCGGTGCCAAAAGGATATTTGCTCCGAAACTTTGGTTCAAACAATTTAGGCGTAAATTAAAAGGTGCTCTAAAATGGTTTTGATAAAGTTTTTTGAAAACTTATTTTGGACCCCGTCGGCACACTTACCAAGTCTCATTTATTGCTAGGGTTGCATTATTTATATATAAAGGGTTTTCAAAGTTTTGTTTAACATTTGTAATGCCTTTCGAGTTCGATCCTATCACCAGACCACAAGCTGCATAACTCCATTTGAATACTGCCGCTAGACCATTCATGCACCACTAGGTAGGTTTTTTTTATGTGTTGAAATATTAACCTTATCAGTTACCATTCAACAATTTATTATGTATGATTGCGTTCAATACATATCATCGATAGTATGTTGTAGATGCAACCTGATCCCCAAAATTTTTGTAAAATTATAGGGCCCCTCCTTCTATTTTGATTAACTAAGGTTTCTGGTTTCATCTTTCTAAATTGGAGCAAAATCAAAAGTTGCGCCGAAACGGTCGGAGAACAAGTGATTTTGGGCCGATCAGAGACACTTTCGGTTTTGCGCCGAAACGGTCGGGGGCATTTTATGTTTTGTGTGATTTTTGAAGAAAGATTGTGTTTCAGAGCAAATTCATATTTTACATTGAAACGATCGGAGAAAAACCATGTTTTCCTCCGAAACGTTTCGGTGCAAAATGTTTTTTGATCTGATCTATTTTTTTCGTTGATATGGCGCTCCACCAAAAAATTGAAGTGAAATTGACCATGGCCTAAAACTGCCAAGTTGTTTCAATTTGATGAATCAGGGCCAAAATAAAGCGCTTGATTCAAAACAAGATCAGTTCCAAATGAAAGGGTGATCTGAAACGAGATTGGTGCCAAATGAAAATTCACTTGAAACAAGAGCGGTGCTGAAAGGATATTTGCTCCGAAACTTTGGTTCAAACAACTTAGGCGTAAATTAAAAGGTGCTCTGAAATGGTTTTGATAAATTTTTTTGAAAACTTATTTTGGACCCCGTCGACACACTTACCAAGTTGCATTTATTGCTAGGGTTGCATTATTTATATATAAAGGGTTTTCAAAGTTTTGTTTAACATTTGTAACGCCTTTCGAGTTGGAGCCTATCACCGGACCACAAGCCGCATAACTCCGTTTGAATACTGCCGCTAGACCATTCGTGCACCAGTAGGTAGGTTTTTTGTATGTGTTGTTTAATTAAAAGGATTTATTGCATTGTTTAAAGGGAGTTTGCAGACCTTGTTAGAGACATTATTTGTATTTAAAATTGTGAAACTCGATAGGGCATAAGGCCATATTACTTTCTTTTATATACATTGGATTGAAAACCCTAGGGCACCTTTTCTCGGATATGGGTAGGAATAGGAGGCCCCAGTTCGGTGGCTGCCAGTAGTATTTGGATAAAAAACTTTTGTTATTTAGGAATGTCTTTAACTAGTAGGGTTTAGGGATTTATCTTAGATGGACTGGCATGAACCATTGTCATCTTCAGAATCATTGGGTTCCCATTAGATTACATACGGTCGCTCGATGTTTTGGGTCATATGAAAGAAAATGTATCTAAACTTGAGGTTTGATGACCAAAGTTGAACGGAGAATGGATTGCTTTGCAAATTTTCGACTTATCAAAAGGCCTTGGTCATTGGATTACCCTCGCCACTGGCAGTTTTTGTCAATAACATGTCCCTCATCAGATTAATAAGATGTTAGGTTTATGTGAAATCCCAAATAATAGGGCCGTGGAGTTGTTTTGTTGAGTACTAACCTAGATAGACCAACTTCTTTGCTTAGATAGTGGGAAGACTTGCTTAGTGGGTGGTTGGCATGGCACAAACAAAATTTAGGTCGTGAGAACTAAATGTTTTGACAAGTATGGTTCCAAGAGTAGGATAACGGTTGCGTTTCAGTCTCACAGATTACAATAACTTGTGCATATCTAGTAGAATTTCAAGTTTTTTTTTACTAAGATTTTGAATTTTAAGGCTAGTGGAAGAATGAATAAATTCAACTTACATAGCAATTAGTTTTCATCAAGACAATCACTCGGATCCCAAAAAATTTTATATTATGGAAGTATGAATCTCCTGTTTTAGTTTTTTTTGTAGACAATACTGACAAATCATACATCTGCAATTTATTTTTTAGATTATTATATTCATTATCATTTTTCTTGAAATTATTGCATTAACATTGGATTTTTGTTTTCTTTCTGTACATTAACTTTGTTTTCACCTCAGGACTCAGAAATGAAAAGGAGGGCTTCTAAGCGTAAATCCAAGGTCGCATAATCCGATTATGATATTGAAATCGCCTCAGAAACCATGATGGAGACCCAATACGAAGACAACAGATCTGCAAAAGGATTCATTCCTGAATATAAATGGGGAGAATTATAACACCTCACCCGAGACCTAAACGCGCCAGATGCATCTATTAAGGAGATGATGGTGTACCAGAATATTCAGAAATCAGGTCTTCATAAGGCTGCCACCCGTCCAGATCTTTTCCCATGTTCAGAATTCACTGGGTGTATTTTACCCCATGTATATGCTAGCACAAGAATCATAGATGGGGAAAATGGAGAAGGATTCGCGTCGTTTCAGGAAACTCATATTAGCGCAACATATAATTTACCACCGCAAAAAGTCACAATGACAGAAGAATAGATAAAGGGGGTTAACATAGATCATTTAGAATATGCTAAGAAAATGTTGATTCCCAGAAAGCAGTTGAGGCAGAGGAAAAGCGGAGAACACGATTCACAAAATATGAAAACAACATTCAGAATTATAGCATTAATGTTAAGTAGAATATTCGGAAGGGAAAATGTGAATATCTACAAACTTAGCTGGCTACCTCTTATGTATCACGTCGCTTCCCATGGTAACTTCTTTAATTGGGAATATATGATTTCAGAGAGTATGGCATCAACGATAGCAGTAGGCCAAGGAGGAATGACTATGAAAAGAGCAGAGTTCTTTATGTCTTCTTATCTTATTGACTGTATACTAATAAGGAATCTGTTCCACAAGTTGGGGTGCTATTGGGTCCTAGTTGAGACCCCTCTCTATGTGGCCTACCGAATAATGTGGGCTCATAAATATACAAGCTTCTACAAGCTTATATGTGAAGAGTTCATAATTCCTCTATATTGGTTAATATTTAATGAGGAACCTAATTGCTTGTCAGAAAACACAATGACAATGATCAACGAATACATATATTACTATTTTACCCCTGAAGGCACGTATATCTGAATGTACGGGGGAACTAAATGTCCTTCTCTAATTCCAAAGTATGCCATGGATTATGTGGTACACAAGGAAGCTGTAAGGAAAGTTTTTGTCAATGGAGTCGGCCATTTTCTAAACGAGAACAAGAAGGCCTCTTACCCTCTGCTCCCATTCACCATTGAGGCATATAAATTCATTAAGGTTAAAGGAGTGGAGTTTTTCATAAAGGACTTGGAGGTGTTTAATTTTGGAGAGAAGATTTTCATCGGAAATGATAAATTACAGAAAGCCGCCCAACATTGCGCATCCTGCAAAATTCACTTTGAATACACACATCACTTCCTAAAGGAAGAAGAAGTATATCGAAGGGCGAATAATATGACAGATTTAAACAAAAGATTTGGCCAAAAAAATGAGGCAGGTTCTAGTCACACTAAGGATATTGCTAAAGAAGCAGATTTGCAGAAGGCTAGAGAGGAGGCTATAGTAGCAGAAGACGCAAGGCTAAAGCAAGAGGATGAATTAAAAAATAAATAATAAGAAGTAAAGAAAGCATATAAAGCAGCAGAGAAACAAAAGGAGGAAGAGGCTAGATTCAAGAAAGATGTGGAAGACAAAAAGATCCAAGAAGAAGAGCATAGTTTTCAAGACATGGACATAGATCCACCCGATGAGTCCGAATCCCTCTTACAGGGGGGAATATTCTGTTTGCTGAGCTTGGGCTCACACCTTTTAATCCTTCAAAGAAGCATTCTGTATCAAAATTGTATACTGAGTATTTGACCCCAAGCGAAAGACGATCTTGAGAAGAACCACGGGGGATTCACTCAATAAACAACTATCATAGCACATTCGATCGTGGCACGTGAAACAATACCCCTAATTTCACTCAATATTGGAAAATACCTTCCATAATCGTTTTTTTAACCCCCTCCCAATATGCCTTCCCAATTTAAAAAAACCACTATTTTCACTAGATATTGTATGTATCAATTTTTTCATTAACATTTTTTATACCCCTTTATATTTCTACCTAGTATATTGATATGATACCCCTCTTATGACCCCACATGCATTCTACAATGCACCTTGCTTCTTTCGATGTATATCGTGGATGCACATTACTTCACCCACAATGCAATTACTCAACCACATATTATTATGATTTGCAACATCTAATGGTCTAATGAAGAGATAGGAGATCACTTCTTGTATGTCACTAGAGCCAATGCACATAGTACAACATTTAGATTGCATGTTGCAGTTCCCCAATCGCTGACTAAGCCTGTTGTGGGCTAGGTATCCAAGCCCCCAGGCCCTGTAACAAGCTCTAGGAGGCTAACTAAACCTCCCAAGGCCTGTAATAGGCACGAGTGGTTGGGTATTCAAGCCCCCAAGGCCCATCGAGGGCCTATAATAGGCCCTGGAGGCTTAGAGCATCCCAAGGCTATTGGTAACAACTGGCTTAGAGATATTGGTAACAATTGGCTGTCAGTGACCAATGTGTCTTGACTATGATCGACTGGAAACCCACTTCACCATGAAACCCCTGGCCTCAAGCATGCCTCAAGACATGATTTCCCTGCGTACTGGTAAGCCCAAGCCTTTCCTAACCCGATTTCTCATCCGACCATGATCCCGCCATCTCCATTTGGCGGATATTTGTCAGTCTGCCCATATAAAAAAGACCCCAAAGTATTTTTGTATTGTTACATTAAATTAAAAAAACCCTTTACCCCATAATATATAAGCAATATAATTTTTAGGTTTTCATGAATATTTAATACCGCAATATGAATGAACATGATATTATATTGCCTTCTAGTGAAGCTCCCGTGAGAAGAACAGAGAAAAGGTTGAAAATGGGCACTCAGCCGGATGTAGTAACTATTCAAGAAAGTACCTTAGTAGAAGGCACCCATAAAGACCCTAAGTTCACAGCTTCAATAAACATAGCAGTTTCTCAAGCCAATGCCGACAATTTTGATAAGTTGATGAATGACCTGGATCGAAGCAAAGAAAAAATTGTTGAAGTTGAAGGATAACTTAGTGAAAGCAAGAAGTGAGGGAATTGAATTGAAGAGAAAACAAGATATAATGGAATATGAAAAGAATAAATTACTGCTAGATTACCAGGAATTAGAGATGGAGAAGGATGCCTTAAATGTACAACTTATAATCATGGAAGGGGAACGAGATGATTTCCATTCCCAAATTAATGATTTAGAAAAGAACAAGATTACATTGAATCAACAAGTAGAATTCTTAACCATTGAAAAAGGGTCTTTGCCGGCTTAGACTAAAGAGTGGATGAAGGAAAGAGAGTCTATGGTGGAGCAAGTTAGAATTTCCCAAACACATAAGCAAGATATGACACCTTTCATTGAAAAAGCCAACAGGATACAAGAACAAAATTACCATTTGCTGGAATTGTTAACATAAAGATATATAAAATGAGGGTGATGGTAGATAGGATGAAAGAAATTTCCCTGGGCACTCTTGCAATAAAACAGAAAGTAATAAACACATTCAACAAGGTAAATAAGTTGATCACCTGGAAAACTAAGAATCCAAATTTTCCTGATCACTTGCCAAATAAAAGAGTTGCTGACCTGAAATTGGATATAGCTCTTTTAGACAGTTGCAGAAAAGTTGCCAGGAAAATACTGACAGAAGTACCAAAGAGCATATCAAAATGTGAGGGAATTTATAAAGAGATCTGGCAGGTGTATGAAAAGTGCCATATTTCAATTGCTCAGGATATGTACGAGCTTCTTGCTAAAGACCAACGTTTAATAGAGTTAGAAGGCAACTTAAAGGAAGATTTAGATTATCTCAGGAAATTGGACGTGCTTACTGAAGAAGATCTCAAACAACACATAGAAGAAGCATATATAAATGTTTATTTTCTGGAAGAAGGTCATAAAGCAGCCACTAAAGGGATAATTAACGTGGGAAAGGAATGATCTATTCATGAAGTCTCTTTAAAATTATTAGAGCCCCAACAATGTAATGTAATTTTTATGAAACTGACTCTATGGAACGGTTACATTTCTAGTTTAGAAAGCCCACCGATAGAATAATATGATTTGTAAATAATTTTCTATTTTTGGTTGAGCAACCACAAAAGAAAAAATTTGGAAGTCCAAGAGTTGGAGGGTAGGTGAAACAATTAGTCATGTAAAGAAATTTTTTCTTGTAAGATAAATAGAGGGAAATGGGGAATAGTAAGGGGCTTTTCTGGTGAAATAGAAGCTGGAGACATTTTGTAAGAGAACTAATTTTCTGCTAATGAGAAAGACCTATTTGCTGGGTAAAGCTTGCATGGATTTTTGCGTGGAATATTTTGGATAACAGATCATAATTATTTCTTCATGTGTTCATACTCAGGATGTTAGATATTTCTATCTTTATTGAATTATTTCGATGGTAATGAATGATTTTACTTGTCTATACAAATGTCTATGAGACATAAGAGTAATAAATGAATATAAATGTTATCAAAGCTATCTTTGTATATTTATGCTGTGAATGTAAATATTTTATCTAAATATCTATCTGTTGGATTTATATAAAAATTCTTAGATATTACTCTCATTAAAACTCGCTCCTTGCAATGATAGATTAGTTAAATTATAATAGAATTAGCTTATTGATAAGGTAGAAGTGATAAGACAAGAGGTAAGAACCTGCACATCACTTGTGAGGCTTCTGCCTGTCAATTCTAGGTATGCATTGCTTAGATTAGGGCACTTGCATATTCATAAATCAAATATAAAACCCTAAATAGTGGACCGGGCCGTAACCGGCAAAATTGATTAAAATACATCTACGGTAGTCAAATCGTTAACCATACGGATTCCCTATTCCAAACAGTGAATGATCTAACTGGGATTATTCACTGGGGAGAATACCTAATGTCGATGCTAGGATTTTTTGGGCATCAACATGGTACTAATAAAAAATGCATCACATCAACAATAGATACACAATACATGATAATTTATGTGGAAACCCAAATGGGAGAAAACCACAAAATTTCTTAATTCATGCAGATATTACATTCATGGGAAGCACCGACTTCTTGTGTTTTCTAGAACCAATTGGATGGAGGAACCAACCTCCTATGAACATCGACTCACAAATTTCTCAGACACCAATCTGAAGGAAGTACCAATTCCTTGTTTTTTTCAGCACCAACTAAATGGAGGCACCAACCTCTTGTGAGCTCTAACTCACAAATTTCTTAGACACCAATATGAAGGAAGTACCAACTCTCCATGTTTTCCAGCACTAACTGGATGGAGGCACCGACCTCCTATGAACTCCGACACAAATTTTTCAGAAATCGATCTAAAGGATGTACCAACTCCCTGTATTTTCCAACATCAATTGGATGGAGGCACCGACCTCCTATGAGCACCAATTCACAGTCCTTTCCCCTTCCTTCCTCCTTGATGAATCCTGTTGGTTTTGTCACACCAATGTCAGATTGTTTTAGTCAATATGTTTTATCAAGAAATACGACTTCACACTTTGATATGCTCCATCATTTGTCCTCCTCTTTTTAACTGCGATTTCTTCCAACTTCGTACTAGTGTCTACTTCAACCTTCGTCTTATCTCGCAGATACAACTTTGCAATTCTTTCATTTATATCTCACAGTACTATAACCATGCACCCACTTTTCTTTACAATAGTGATTGTGACTTCGCACCTCCTTTATTCACAGTAATTTGATCATGTACCCCTTTTTCTTCACAATGGTGACTGTGAATTCCCACCTCCTTTATTCATGGCACTGTGACCATGCACCCCTTTGTCTTCACAATAGTGATTATGGATTCACACCTCCTTTATTCATGGTATTGCGATCATGCACCCCTTTTATCTTCATAATTGTGACTTATTTCAACTGTGACATCGCTCTAAGCTCTGCTCCAGATCACCTAGTTGTTAATCTCCTCAAATCCCCAATATTTGTTATTACATATTCTAGATCTCCATTTCTTCTTATGATTGTATTCCTTTTTAGAGCTTCATCCTCTACACTTTTTTTTAAAATGAGAAGAGCACTTCACTTATTTATAAAAGTGTTGGAACCTGAACTTTTTCAATTTAACGGTCCTTTGCATCGACTTGGGTCATCATTTCTACTGCTTTAAATTAAATTGTTATATGGGTTATAGACCCACATAGAGCCATAATTCCCACTTAATATCCTTAATCTATGCAAGAAAGTTCCCATGACTTGGTGGGATTTGCGCACATATTCTCTTTGACAACCTTTTTCTATATACTTCTTCAAATTGGATTCCCATAGGCATACGTTCCAAACCTATTTGAAATCAATGGAAACACTAGGTCCAAAAATATCCCCCTTTGGCATTGATGCCAACACCAAGAAAATCCAGGTTCCCTTGAGTGTTAGCGCTGATCATATTACTTGTTCTGCTCCCCTTTGTTATATTTTCTACTTTTAATCAATATTAACTAGGATCTTAACTGAAAGAATAACAAGCACAACATAACACAAGAGACACCAAGATTTTCCTCAAGGAAACCATAAAGGAGAAAACCCCGCAACTTCCTCAGAGATAGAATCGTCACTAATACAATATCACAAAATGGAAAACCCCAAAACAAGATAGTCTTCTGCAACTCTCTCTCTTTCTCCTACACGAACTTGTATTCTCTCTCTCACTTATGCGAACTCGAGTGAGTGAGTGTGTGTCCAAATGAGAGATCCTTGCTCTCTATTTATACTTTACTTTTGGGGTGACCTTTTAACTGACTAGGTAGACCCTAACTAAACTGATTGGGCCGACTTCTCTAGGAGACTCAATAATACAATTACATTTGACCTTTAGGGGATCTATTTCCCCGAATTACAATGGATGATTTTACCTCAATGACCTAGAATGACTAAGCATAATAATGACATCCCCAAACAGAGAAAAAACATCTCCGTCGGAGGTACAAATAAAATACAATAATAATAACAATATAAAATACAAGGGAATATATTCTGAAGTTACAATTACAATAACACTCCCTCTTAACTAGGAAGGTATTCTCTTGCCACAGTCATCAACCCCTTTGGACACAAGTATGGATAACGTCATCATCGTTGGATCATCATCAATGCTGGAACATCATCATCAACACTGGATCATCATTGTCACTGCTGCTGCAATCCTCATCATGTCGATCATCAATTGGTGACATCTATCGAATCTAATCATCATAGGAAGTTCTATAGAGCCAACCCTTTTTCATGTTGGATGTAGGCCTATCCCTCATGTAGGTCTCGATCATCTTTGTGAGCAATCCATCAAGTAGGTACAGCCTAGGACTAGTCATTACATTTCCACAACAATCACCTGCATCCCCTACTATCACCTCATCGTATCCATATCATCTCATCATCACACAGAGCACAACCCAGATGCACATCACATGTCCCACAACATTCAACCCCCGTCTACCAGCATGGGAGGAAAAACCTACCACCATGCGAGTACCTTCCTAGGTGCACACAATGTCTTATGACCGGTGGACCTCACAACGTCTCCAGTATGGGAGGACAATCGGGATCACACCAAGTGCATTATGTCCCAAGGACCACCTACGCCTACCACCATACGAGAACCTCGTCTACCAACATGGGAGGATAAACCTACCACCATGTGAGACCCAACCCTTACATCTACCAACATGGGAGGACAAACCTACCACCATGTGAGAATGGCTCATCCCTTACATCTACCAACATGGGAGGAAAAACCTACCACCATGCGAGAGAGGCTTTAGTGCATCTGCATCTTCCGGTATCATCACTTCCTCTTAGGAGGAACCTCGATTTGGAGAACACCAAGCTTCTCTCTGAAGTACTCGAACTTCACTCTGGCTAATGTCTTGGTCAACACATCGACTATCTGCTCGTCTGTCGCTACATATTAGAGCTTCACTGCTCCTCTCTGCACCATATCCCTGATATAGTGGTACTTGATCTCGATGTGCTTCGACTTGTCATGGAACAACGGGTTCTCAGACAACTTCACACAACTCTAGATGTCACAAAATATACAAGTCGCCTCTAACTGGAGATCAAACAAATCAGACAGTAGCTTCCTAAGCCATACTGCCTCACAATTGGCCGAACAATATGCAACATAATATGCTTCGGATGTACTCAGTGCCACACATGACTGCTTCCTACTAAACCAGGAGATCATACCAGATCCCATACTGAAGAAACATCCTAAAGTGCTCTTCCTATCAGTGGCACTGCCTGCCTAATCCGAATCAACATAACCCTGCAGGTTAATCTTCTGATTCACGTCATACTTGAGCTCATAGTCAACTGTACCCTTCAGGTACCTCAATATATGCTTTGCAGCAATCAGGTTAACATGTCTCAGATATGTCAGGAACTGGCTCAGTGTGTTCATTGTTACTGTTATTAGTACAACTGAGAGGGGGGGGTGAATTAGTTGTATTATGCTTAAACAGTTTTAGTCCCTTTTATAACTTTATTACCATTAAAAATGATTGTCAAGATAATGAACAAGATAAGCAATAGAACAAGTAATCATCAATCACTCATATGATGTACACAGACACAAATATTCATGAGGAAACCCATAAAGGGAAAAAAAATCTTCTTCTTAGAATGATAAGCATCCTTTTAACTCCTGTACATCATTTATTTTTGTGCACCAATTCAAGATGAGGCTACAACCTCTGTTTAACAAGCTGCAACTTGTTGAGAGAACCAAATCTCATGTTTTTCTAGCACCCACTAGAGGGAAGCATCCACTCCCAATATTCACGCATCAACATGATTTACAGAGGAAATCAATCCTCCCTAGCACCTCCCTTCCACCCTAGCAAGAATTTTTCAGTCGATTATATCACACTGGTTCAGATATATCAGTACACACTCTTTTCATTTTTGTTCTGTGCTGCTACAGCTTGGGTTTCTGGGCATTCTATTTTTTCATTAAATCGAGCCACACATTTTTCTTCTGAATTGTTAAGAATTTTTCAGTCAATTATATCACACTGGTTCAGATATATCAGTACATACCCTTTCATTTTTGTTCCGTGCTACTACAACTTGATTTTTTGGGCATTCTGTTCTTCATTAAATCGAGCCATATATTTTGTTCTGAATTGTTTTCTTCGAATCATAGCTTCATCAACAACCACTCCTCTTCATCCTCTCAAATATCACACCGTGATTTTTTTCTCATCGATTGTTTTTTATAGATTCTGAAGTTATATGCCTCGGTCTCTTTAACTTCTAGATATTCCAATTCTAAAACTGAAACTGTCTCTTTAACTCCCAATTCGAAAATTGAACTGTCTCTTTGACTTCCAGAACTTACACGTTGTAAATGAGTAATTAATAAATAAATAAATGTTTGTGAGTCGCAGCTTGTCTAAGTCGTGGTTGTCTGAGTCATGGCCATCTGAGTCACGGCTGTCTGAGTCAAGGCCGTCTGAGTCTCAGCCATCTGAGTCATGATCGTCTGAGTCGCAGCTGTCTGAGTCGCAGCCATCTGAGTCGCAACCATCTGAGTTGCATCCGATTGAGTCACAGCTTGTCTGAGTTACAGCTGTCTGAGTTGCAGCCGTCTGAGTCACATCTTGTGTGAGTCGCAGTTGTCTGAGTTGCAGCTTGTCTAACAACGTTCTTTTCTTGTATTTCAATCTCAGTCGCAGCTTTAGTAAACTGAAGTTGGTATGGTCTGATTCACCCGCCTTGTCTGCTTTCAAACCATCAATGACAACTGAATCAAAGTGCCAACACATATCAAAGCATATGTCTGGTCTTGTGTTCGTCAGGTACATCAATGAACCAATCATCTGACGATACATCGTGGCATTAACTGACTCTGATGAAGCATCACACAATAGCTTCAAGTTCGATTCCATGGGTGTGGCCATAGCCTTGAATTCCATCATTTCAAACCTCTTCGGAATATCCACTGCATACTTCCCTTGTCCAAGGAAGATCCCATCCGCACTTTTCCACACCTCCATGCCTAAGAAATAATGCATCATACCCAGGTCCTTCATCTCGAACTCTACGACAAGCCTCCTCTTCGTATATGTAATGAGCTCATGCTCCCATTTTACAAACATGTCATCTACATAGAGTATAAGTATCACTGGATTTCCCACCTCAACCTTGTAGTAAAGGTTAGAATTTTCTTTACTCTTGGTAAATCCTAAGCTCATCAGGAAGCTATCCATCCTGCTGTACCACATCCTGGGTGCATGTTTCAATCCGTACAATGCTTTCTTTAATTTGCAGACATGAGTCTTCCTGTCATGTGTCTCAAATCCCAGTGGCTGCTCCACGTACACTTCCTCTTGTACTACACCATTCAAGAATGCTGTCGTGAAATCAATTTTGTGTACCTTCCATTTCATCATTGCGACCAGTGCTAGTAAAGATTTGATGGAAGTGTATCTCTCCATAGGTGCGAATGTCTCCTTATAGTCTATGCCTTCCTTTTGGGAGAATCCATGTGCTACAAACCTTGCCTTGTGTTTCTCAATGCTACTATCTGCAGCATGCTTGATCTTGTAGATCCACTTCGAAGTCACAATAGACTTCCCTTCTGGTCTTGGAACTACCTCCTAGACATCATTCTTCATAATCGACTGGTACTCCTCGATCATGAATCCTTCCATTCTTTCTTCTCTTCTGCTTCCTCATAGTTGGAAGGTTCTTTGTCAATGATGTCGCACAACAGGGCTACATAGATGGAGTATAGTCTAGGTCTCTTGCTTTCTCTGTGCATCCCATATGGACCGCACTTCTTTGCATCTTGTATTGCTTCTTGTACCCATGCCGGTCTTCTTTTGTGGGAGTTATTCTCACGAGGTGGATCTACATGTTCTTTTGGATATTCCATATCATGGTCTTCATGATCTTCTGGAGTCTCTTCTTCCATAGTTGTATCTCTGATCCTGGGAACTTCAGGTTCTTCAGCCTCTTCAATAGGTAGTTTTCTGTATTTGTTGTATGACGAGGCTTCGTCGAATGTCACATATTTGTTGATGTCTATCTTCTTGAATCCTGGGAAGTATATTCGGTAGGCCTTCGAAGTTTCATTGTATCCTACAAATTCTAAGTTTCACTGTATCCTATGAATAGTACCTTCTTTCCTGAAGGATCTAGCTTCATCCTCTTCTCCTTCAGAATGTGTATGTACACTGGGCAGCCAAATATCCTGAGATGGATGACTTCTGGTTTCTCACTGGAGAACACTTATTCTGGAGTCTTGTTGTCTAGTACTCGATGAGGAGTACGGTTCTGTACATACACCACTGTCCTTGTAGCTTCTTCCCATAAGGGAATTGGAAGATCCTGGTCATGAAGCATTGCTTTCATTGCTTCCATTATCATTCTATTCTTTCTTTCTGCAATGCCATTATGTTGTGGATTGTAGGGAGTACTCAACTCCCTCTTAATACCAGATTCTCTGCAGAGGTTCTTGAAATATTCTAAGGTGAATTATCCACCATTATCTGATTGAAAGGTCTTGATTTTCTTCTCAGTGTGATTCTTGATCAATGCTTTGAATTCCTTGAACTTGCTGAATACTTCATCTCTAATTTTCAAGAAGTATATCCAAGTCTTACGGGAAAATTCATCAATGAATGAAACATAATATACATACCCACTTAATGAACTGGATGACATGGGATTGCATACATCAGAGTAGATGATCTCCAATATTCCTTTCGCTTTTCTTTCACTGCTTGGAAATGTCTTCTTCACATTCTTTCCCTTCGCACATCCTTTGCAAACGCCTTCATGTCTTGTCTGAATTTATGGAAGTCCTGCAACTGCTTTGCTTGCAATGGGTAGTGCTCTGTAGTGCACATGTGCAATCCTTATGTGCCATAGTTTACTTGGATCCATGGAGTCATGAACTAAGGCTTGTTCAGGTTGGCCCTTTAATTTGTACAAACCTCCCTCTTTCTCTCCAATCACAATCGCATCATCTATATAGGACATATAGGACATATTTCATCTTCAGATATTTTCCGTAGTCTAGCTTGTATGAAGCTTGTCCACTTCCTTTTATGGGGTGGGGTATTGGTAATCATCCCCAAGTTTCACCTTGTGAGGTGACTCATGCTCAGATAGATTTATGAAAGATTCTTTGTATCCCGTCATATGCTTGGAAGCTCCACTATCTACAAGCCAATCATTACTTCCATGTGTGACAGTTCCTGTGAGTGATGAGATCATGACATATTCTTCATCACTTTCTTCTCTGGTTCTCTTCCTTGCAGGTTCATCATCTTCTGCGGTGTGAGCATGGTGTCTTTTCTTATTGGTCTTCTTATTGTGGGAGACACTTCTGTTTCTGGGACAATCTCTGGAGTAGTGTCCCTTCTCATCACATGTATAACATCTAATGTTGGATATATCTCTTCTAGGTATTCTATAGTTCTCCCTCTAATTTTGATGGTGTTTCTCCCTCTTACTGTGATGATGGTGCTCTCTTTTGTTATGATTTATTCTAGCGTGTGCTTTGAAAGCTTTATCATCATTTTCTCCCATCTTCTCTTCTCGTGCCACAAGTTGAGCTTCTTCTTGTGTACATTCTTCCCATAGTCTATTGGATGCGATCAACTTCTTTCTGGCACATATCACTTGAATGAATGAGTGCCATGATCTTGGGAGACCATTCAAGGTGTTCATCATGATCTCTCCTTCTTCTACCTTTTCTCCAACTGCTTCAAGTTGCTCCTTGATCTGTGAGACCCTTGTGAAATAGGACTGCATGGTCTTTGCATTTTGAATCTTCACATTCTTAAGCTGGTTCCTAAAGGTCATATTCTGCTTGATGTTCTTCCCTTCAAATAGCTTCGTCAAAGCATCAAACATATCATTTGGTGTCTTCAAGGATGACACATGTGGGATGAGATGATCCTTAATGGAGTCAGAAATAATTCTCTTGGCCTTAACACATTCTTCTTGTGGATAGCCTTATCCTCATCTCCATTTGGTGTTGGAACTTCTTCATTTACATACTTGTCCAAATCATTTTCTTCAAGGACAAGAGAAATCCTATACTTTCATGCTCAAAATTTATCAACTCCTTCAATCTTATCCTCAAGCTTGGTGTGGTGAGTTCAGACCTCAAACTTAGAATCCCTAGCTTCTCGCAACTGCACAATGTCTTATTTTCATGTTAGCTCTGAAACCATGTTAGATTTTATATTTTTAATCAATATTATCTAGGATCTTAACTGAAAGAATAACAAGCACAACATAACACAAGAGACACAAATATTTTCCTCGGGGAAACCATAAAGGAGAAAACGTCGCAACTTCCTCAGATATAGAATCGTCACCAATACAATATCACAAAATGGAAAACCCCAAAACAAGATAGTCTTCTGCAGCTCTCTCTCTTTCTCCTATGCGAACTTGTATTCTCTATCTCACTTATGCAAACTCAAGTGAGTGAGTGTGTGTCCAAATGAGAGAGCCTTTATCTCTATTTATACTTTACTTTTGGGGTGACCTTTTAACTGAATATGTCGGCCCTAACTAAACTGATTGGGAGGACTTCTCTAGGAGACTCAATAATACAATTACATTTGACCTTTAGGGGATCTATTGCCCCGAGTTACAATGGAGGATTTTACCTCAATGAACTAGAATGACTAAGCATAATAATGACATCCCCAAACGGAGGAAAAACATCTCTGTCGGAGGTAAAAATAAAATACAATAATAATAACAATATAAAATACAAGGGAATATCTTCCAAAGTTACAATTACAACTACACCCTTGAATTGCAGCCCTTGTTTTACTGTCAATCTCCCCCTTTGAAACCAATTGAAAAGGTATTCTCATTTTGATTATGCTACTCCCCTAAGCCTGCACCTTCTCCTTTGTTGTTCAATATTGAGTTGGAAAAGGTGCCACTCCTAGATTTTGTATGAGACATTCAAAGACCAATCTGGGAAGTGGTTTAGTAAAAATATATGTAACATGTTCTTTTGTGGGTACATATTCCAGTTTTACAGTTTGATATTCAACCTGTTCCTTTAGAAAGTGATATTTGATAGGAACGTGTTTTGTTTTTGAGTGCATAACAAGATTCTTGGATATACTTATTAAGTTATTGCACAGGTATTGTCAAAGAATATTGATATTGATTGGTTAGACATTTCTTATACTTCTTGTAGAATCTACTTCATCCATAAAATCAACATAGAATATTTAATTATTAATTAATTATTTGATGAGTTGTAAATGCTTGCATGGCCTAGGAGGGAGCATAAGAGATTATGTGGACTTAATGAGTTTCCTTCCAAAAAGAAATCTGAGAGAAAATAAGAGAAAATCAAGAAAGCAACTAAAAGGATGGAAGGAAGCATAAAATCAGGAAAGAAATAGAAAAGCAGGAAAGCAGAGAAAAGCAGAAAGTAGCAGAAAAGCAGGAAAGCACTAGAAAAGCAAGAAAGCAGTAGAAAATCAAGGAAAAGTATGAGTTACCAAAAGTAGTAAAAGCATACTAAAGAAGGAACGACAAGAAAGCAAGGAAAAAGAAAGATAAAGATGCAAGTCCAAGTTTATCCAGTGAGGGTGCATTAAATGAGGCTAATGGTCCATATTCAATGCATCTTAGAAGCAAAATAACTTATAAAAGGAAGATGAGTGCACCCATTGATATCTTTTTCCAGTTTGATTATTGCATTGAGAGCTCTGATATTCTCAAGACTTAGGAGATGTTCTCCTTCTATCATCACTCTAGTTGATGATTCATCAGGATCATGAGGAGTAAGGAATTCCTCCTTTATCATTGATGATACTTGCAGTTCCATTCCATTTCCAGTGAAATGCTATCTTGCTATGTTGACGATTCCATAAGTTGGAGCATTTTCTACAATGTCTTGTATTTGCCTATGTTCTTGATGGATGATAGAAACCCCATGGGTACTTGATTCTATATATAAATATCTGTGATGTAAATGATACCCTATGATATTAAATATAGTGAAGAGGATTTATGTTTTGTAAATGATTTTTCCTTCTATTAAAAAATATTTGCTCCTATGCTCATTATAATGTCAAATTTAACTAGTTTTCCAAATTGTTGAATTAATCTAACTTCCATGACTCCAAATATAAGTCTATGAGTTGATGTAGTAAGAAGACATATTATTGGACCCATACCATCCTTCATACCAGAAATTTGTGACCCCTAGAGGCCATTCGAACTGAGTTGGAAACCTATCAGTTGAGCTCTCGTGAAACTAGTTTTCATTTCCTATCTTCTAAACTGTGTCCAGTTGATCCTAATTGTCAATACCAAAGTTTTTATATATGGTTGGGGGTATTTTCATTCCAAATACTTCCATATCTGCACTAGAATCCATTGGGTACCACATAAGTATTGGGGATATTGCCTCAGAGTCTTTGGCTTTTCCAAAGGGTCATCCTAGGTGTGATGCACCTAGAAAATATGCAGTTCTCAAAGTTGGGATTATGCTTATGGGTTTTGTAGGATATAAATAACCTATATTAAACATTATAATATATCCCTAAATAATTTGAAAGGTATAGAGGTGTTTGGGGTTCAATTTTTTATTTCTATCCAAAACTAGTTAGTTTTTGTGCCTAGCCTATCCTCTCCGTGTCTGAGTTTTCATAAGTTTGAGTTAGTGTGCCTAAATTTTGTTTGGTTACATTGTAGTTGTATTAGAGCATGGTAATATTCACCTTTGAGCAACAATACCAAGATCCATTGCTCAGTTAAAGAAGAAAAGTTGCAAAATGAGGCTTGTACCAATAGTTGTTGAAGAAGACCTTGAGTAGTTTGAAGAAAAATAGGTGATATACATAGATGGACGTTTACATATGTCATGGGAGGATGATGAATTATTCTATGAAAAACACATGGAAATTAAATAAGGCCTAATCCACCAATGGATATCCTTGAGGAGGAATTAGCAAGAAGGTTAGCAGCCAGTGCTAACATGCCTCACTGCTATCATGAGTATCTAGATTTGGGTAAGAAGATCTATGCATCTATTCCTTCAAATATTATTTCACTTGCAATTATGTATTGTAGCCTTATAATGCTGATTAGGATTATTTTTAGAGCATCAAACCATCCATAGAGTAACCATGTTGTTCCACCTCTCGCAGTAAAGAAGAGGAAGAAGGAGCCAAAGGCGAAGCTTCGTGAAAGCCATTGGCATATTCAAACATCATGAGGTTATTTGTTTTTTCTTCAAGCAGAGTCTCCAAAATTTTTGATCCTCATGCCACTCAATATGTAGAATCATCAAGCTTCTAAGAGGAGAATGGAAATGAAGCAGAAGCATAGATCCATGAGGTGGAGTGCAAGTCACTGCAAAGTGACTGCAGGAGGGAAGAAAGTTGTGCAGAAGAAGAAGGAGATGATGTTTTTCCTCCAGAGCCACACTTCCTTGGAGGGACATTGAAGATGAGTGAAAAGGATTTTAGTAAGGCCTTGGACACTCTACATGGAACCAATGCATTGGTGTCACATTGTTGTTGGAAAATGGAGGAGAAATATTCCACTGAAGACTTGAAGAAGATTCGAAAAGCAGTGATAGTCATAAGAGGTGCATTTTTGCAGCTGCTTTATGATAGAGATAATATTCTTGATATTGTGAATATTTATCATAGCACCTCACTAGAATATGAAGAGGATATTGACAAGCTCCCTAGTGAGTTGGAAGCCACCAATGATTCCTTGAAGAGCACACATGAAGCCCTTCAAGAATCAAGGTTGTAGATTGATCAAATTCATAGAGAGTTGAGCATGCCACATCCTCCATCCTCCATCCTACATGTTGTGCATAATTGAGATAGTTTAGAAGAATAAATATTTTATAGTTAATTTTGTGCACAATGGAGACGGACGGAGCATGATAATAGTTGTTGTTAGGGTTAAAAATAAAATGAGATTGTAATTTTGAATGGTTAAAGTTATTAGTTTTGTTATAATTTTAATATGTTTGATAATTTTATTATATTTTAGTTTTGTAATTTTAATTATTTATATATGTAGTTTTATTATTATTTTCAAATTTGAAAAATATAAATGCAAATATGTTTTTATATTTTTAATGATATGAAAACTTGAAAAATATTAATTTATAAAAGAAATTTAATATTTTGAATGATATGAAAAGTATTAATTTATAAAATATTTCGATTTAAATATAAATATAGATTTTCTTGATAATTGAAAATTATTTCAATACATTGTAGATTGATCGAAGTGATGGAAAATGATAATAGTTATTTAAAAAAAATATGGATTTGATTTTGATTTTGATTTATTTTATTTGATTTATTTATTTTTCAGCTGAAAAAAAACCTACTATTGCTATTCATTGAATCAAATAGTACAAAGATAGTTCAAAACCCGTGGATCAAGGTTTTAATCACCATAATCGTGGCAAGAAGCTAGATAGTACAAACCCCATAGAGAAGTTTTGATCACCATAATCAAGGCAAAAAACCATTAGCTTTCCCCTAAAAAAAATAGCTAGTACTATCAGATCGCAAGAAAGAAGAAAGTCTGTTACAGATTTAATTATAGAAATAAATGACTCCCAAATCCAGAATAGTGGAGTTCAGCCACTCTTCCCAAATCAGGTGTCCTTCAGTTCCTTGGAGCGCTTGCTTTGAAAGTTTATCTGCCATATCATTATGCTCCCTATAAAGGTGTTCAAATGAGATAAACTCATGCTTATCAATCTCAGACCTTGTACGCAAACACCAGTGACTTAGAGGCAATACATTAAGCTTGTACTCTCCGATTGCCCATTTTATAGTTACACGGGAATCACCAAATACCTTCAAATTCACTAATCCAAAGATGTTAGCAGTCTTCAATACACACCACAAAGCTAAAAGCTCTACTTTCATATTGGTTCCCAAACCACAATTAAGGCAGAGGGTGAAATAATGTTCCTCATTCAAATAAATCACACCACCTGCTGCACAGATGCCATGCTGAGCAACCCCATCAAAAAAGAGAACAGGTTACTCAACTTTTAAAGTGAACTGACTGTTCCTTCCAACTCCATGATTTTGAGATTCAAATGGTTTTTGAAGCAGCCCCATCAAAAAAGAGAACAGGTTGCTCAACTTTTAAAGTGAACTGACTGTTCCTTCCAGCTCCATGCTTTTGAGATTCAAATGGTTTTTGAAGCAGCCTTGCAAAAGTATCGTGGAAAAAAAGTGTGCAAGTTCTTCACCAACCATATTTTCACTTGATTGAGGACAAGCAAATTTTGGGAGGGGAGGACTATAATGTCCCCATTTTTTATAGCACATGGGAGAAACCATTATCCGATTAGATCCCCATGGGTCCTAGTGGAAAATTAAATAAATTAGTTAGGGTTAATTTTGGTCTATGGTTATTTAGTTAATTAAGTTAAACCATGGAGAAGAATGTAGTCCATATTTTAGAATATTTAATTATTAATTAATTATTTGGTGAGTTGTAAATTCTTAGGTGGATTTGTAGGATTCATAGGATATTAGGTGGACCCAATGATTTTCCTACCAAAAAGTAAATATGGGATAAAAGAAGAGAAAATCAAGAAATCAACTAAAAAGCTGGGAGGCAGCATAAAAGCAAGAAAGCAAAGAAAAGCAGAAAGCAGCAAAAAAGCAGGAAAGCAAAGAAAAGAAGAAAGTAGAAGAAAAGCACGAAAGCACTGGAAAATAAAGGAAAAATAGGACTTTCCAAAAGCAGTAAAGGCAGACTAAAGCAGGAAAGGAAAGAAAGCGAGGAAAAATAAAGATAAAGCTACAAGTCCAATTTTAGCTAGTGAGGGCACATTAGATGAGGCTAATGGAACACATTCAATGAATATTAGAAGACAAATAACTTATAAAAGGAAAAGGAGTGCACCCATTGATATGTTTTTCCAGTTTGATTATTGCATTGAGAGCTTTAAGCTTCTCAAGGCTTGTGATATGTGCCCCTTGTCACCAGTTTAAAGATGTGCCCCTTCTGTCATCACTCTAGTTGAAGATTAAAATAGATCACGAGGAGTAAGAAATTTATCCTTGCTCATTGAGGATACTTTCAGGTCCATTCCATTTCCAGTCAAGTGCTATCTTGCTCAGTGTTGAAGCTTCCATAAGTTGGAGCGTTTTCTACAGTGTCTTGTATTTGCCTATGTTCTTGATGGATGATAGTGACCCCATGGGTACTTGTTTCTATATATAAAGATATAAAATGTAAAGTATGTCCTCTTATATTGAATATGATGAAGAATCTTTCTATTCTTCAATTTATTTTTCCTTCTATTAAAGAATATTTGCCACTATGCTCGTTACAGTGTCAAATTTAACTAGTTTTCCAGATTTTTCAATTAATATGACTTCCATGACTCCAAATATCAGTCTGTGAGTTTCTGTGGTAAGAAGACATATTATCGGACCCATACCAGCCTTCATACCAGAAATTTGTGACCCTTATAGGCCATTCGAATTGAGTTGGAAACCTCTCAGTTGAGCTCTTCTAAAACTAGTTTTTATTTCCTATATTCCAAATTGTGTTTAGTTGATCCCAATTGTTAATGTCAAGGTTGTTGTAGCTTGTTGGGGGTATTTTCAGGCCAGACACTTCTATATATGCACCAAAATATTTTTGTTTCCACATAAGTCCTGCAGATATTGCCTCAGAGTCTTTGGCTTTGCCAAAGGTTTGTCCCAGACGTCATGCACCCAGAAAATGTGCAGATGTCGAATTTGGGAGTCTGTTTAGGGATGGTGTAGGATATAATTAACCTATATCAAAACTTAGAATCCATCCTTGAATAATTCAAAATTTCTAGAGGTGTTTGGGGTTCAATTTTTATTTCTATCCAAAACTAGTTAGCTTTTGTGCCTAGCCTATCCTCTATGTGTCTGAATTTTCAGAAGTTTGAGTTAGTGTGCGTAAAGTTGGTTTGGGTACATTACAATTTACTAGGTTTCATTCTTTTCATTTTGATCCAATTATTCATTCATGGCTTTAACCCAGTATTTTTCATCACTTTCTTCTTCAAAACAACTAGGTTCCATCTATAACAAAAGAGGAAAAAATACCTCTTCAAATACTCTTATCATTTTTATGCTTCTTGTTTCCACTCCTATATCTTTATCACCAATAATCAAATCATCATGGTGATTTATTTTTACATTTCTATATGGTGTTTTTGTATCCTGTCTAGTTTCTAGTTCTCTCTCATTTTCTTCATTTTCTAGTTCTTCTTCTTCTGACATAACTTATTCTATTTCCACCATTGGTTTTGATATGGTTTCTTCTTTTCTAGATCTGTTGAACATTGCTTCATCAACTTTTAGATCTAAACTTTCAATTATTTTATCCATTGTTATATTGTAGAAAATATAGGCCTTGTGTTGAGAGGCATACCCCAAGAAGATGCCTTCATCTGCTCTGGAATCAAATTTTCCCAAGTCATCATTGAATCTTTTAATATAAAATTTGCTTATGAATACTCTGATGTATTTAACTGAGGCTGGTATTCCTTTCCAAATCTCATAAGGGTTTTTATCACTATTTATTCTTAGTTGAGCCCTGTTCAATATGTGAAAAACAATGTGACCCCAGAAAGCATTAGATAGATTTGACTCATTAAGCATTGTTATAGCCATTTCCTATAAAGTCTCATTTTTCCTTTCAATTACACCATTTTGTTGAGGAGTTCCAGTAGTTGTATATTTTCTTATGATTCCATTTTCTTCATAGAATTTTCAAAGTCATCTAAGACATATTCTCCACCATTATCTAAACGAAGACTCTTGATCTTTAAGTTAGTTTCATTTTCAACCATCCTTTTGAATATTCTAAAGTTCTCAAAAGATTTAGATTTTTTCTTGAGAATACATACCCAAGTCATTCTAGTATAGTCATCAATGAACAACATAAAATAATACTCTCCATTGAAAGTCATTGTTCTTGTTGGCCCACAAAGATCGGTGCGTACCAATTCAAGGGGTTTTGTTGTCGAGTATTCTTTTGTTTTGAATTGTGTTCATGTCATCTTTCCATGTTGGCAAGGTTTGCATGTAGTGCTATCAGGTTTTATTATTTTAGGCATATCTCTCACAACTTTCTTCTTACAAATCTTTACTAGATTGTCAAAGTTAATATGTCCCATTCTTCTGTGCCAAAGCCAATTCTCATCAACTTTTCCTATACAACATTCTTCCCTTTTTTTGACATCTAGCATATATACATTGTTGGAGGTCCTAGGTGCTATGGCTACCAATATCCCTAATTTTTCACTTCTTATTTGACATTCTTTAGAGTTAAAAATGAGAGTATGTCCTTGATCACACATTTGGATTACACTTAAGAGGTTGTGTTTCATGTTCTCAATCAACAACACATTTTTTGCTTCAACATCCTTGTTTCCAAGAGTGACTATACCTCTTCCAAGAGTTTTTTTGGTTCCATCCCCTCCAAAGGTAACACTTCCTATTTTCCCTTTCTCAAAGTTTATGAATCTGTGTTTGTCTCCAGTCATGTGTTTGGAGCATCCACTATCAACGTACCAACTATTTTCTCGGCTTTGAGCATGTAAATCCAAGTCGCACTTTTCAGTATGTGGATTTTCCGAGTTCTGTCTCCAACTTTTGTTATCATCCTTCTCAATTTTTGAAAAAATTCCGTTTGATACCAATTACTGTAAGGAAATCATTTTGAGTCTACATTTGAGAGTTTTGTGACCAAAATTGTTACATTTATAGCACTCAATGTCAAATTTTAGAGGTCCAAAGGAATTATCATCTCTGCTTTTGAATTTTTTTGAATGATGATAATCTTGGAATGTTCATTGATTTTCATATGCCCTGCAATAAATTGCTTTATGAACGAATTTTTTGCATTAAAAAATATCTTGAGAAAAAAATTTGGTACCTTTTTATGATTGATCTTCTTAATGTTTCAGCTTCATCATTTATGTCCTTCTTATGAATTGTTTCGGTTTCCAACTTGTCGTCATTCTTATTGAATTCACTATCTTCAGTTTTCATGAATTTTTTAGCTGCATCTACATAGGTTCTGAATTCTAACATATTTCCTACTTTCAACTTATTTGACTCCTCATTAGGGTTATACCTTAGTCCTCTCCTATCGTTATATGGTTTTTGATTGTTTACATTTTCCTTCAGTGTTTTGGAATTATTGTATGTGGTGAGATTTTCTTCCTACGAGTAATATGAAAATACCTTGGATAATAAAGTGGATCCCTTAATCCAAATCCAAGATAGAAAGAGAACAAATAGAACGCTAAATTCCTAGATCAACCATGCACAATCATTCATATACAAAAGTGGAAAGAAAATATAAATTTATTACCTTTTGATTTAGAGATTGTCAAAGTTCCAACTCCAAGCTTGATGTCCAAGACTTGAATATCTACAACACAAGATAGAAAACAACCCTCCAAACACAAGTGTATCGACAAGATCTAATACAACATATCATATATCAATGAAAAGACAAGATATGGGAGAACAGGCTAAGTTATTTGATATGAAATCCATGAAAGTTTGTACATCAAAATGTGTTATACCTGACATTGTTGTAGCATGATCATCCTCCAAGATCTCCTTCAATATCCTTGAAAGAATCTTAGAATCATAGGTTTGATACCTCCAAGATCAACCCCCCTTATCTCATGGATGGCCTTCTTCTTATAAGATGGGTTGGCTCGAACACACTTATGTTTTCGGCATGAGACCATAACAGTAATATCATGTTCGGATTTGGGGATTAACTAGAGAGAACTCAAGGGGATTGAGAACCAAAGAAGGATTACCTTTCAATGCACCCTCGTTTTCTATGACAATTTAGAGAAAGATGGTTATTCAAGGATTTTTGCGCCCCTATAACTGAGAAAAGTGCAAAAATGTTTTAATTTTCGCACCCCCATAGGTATGCAGAGCGAGGAAATAAGGAATTTTTCGTGCCTTGCACCACTAGCAGGGCGCAAAAATATCTCTGGGAGGTCAATAAATGGGTTAGGTGAAGTGTTTTTTCATCCTTGAAGTTGTTGGATTGGCTTCCAACATGATGAATAAAGGCCCTAACACCCATAGGAGGAAAAATAATCATTTTCTTCATGGTGATATGACATGACGACTCTCAACGGTACATAGAGTGTCAATTTGAGATATAACAGATGCCCCCTAAAGTATGAGGTCAAAAGGAATTTGATGGCCGAAATAATTTACCAATAATTAAGTCTACAAGGATATCTAAAATAGAATTGGAGAAGAGCTGCAAAAAAACATAAACAATATGTCTAAAAATCCTGAGGCGGGAATACCCATGCTCAGAACAATTGACTCGAAGCATGGCTTTCAACCTATACATTGCACGTCCATGATAATACCGACTCAATAATTACTGAAGACAAATCATGGCTACTAGACTACAAGCGTAGATCCATGATAAGACAATGACACAACCACGACCAATACAAGAGTGAATTTGTGTGATAGCACATCAATGAGGTCACCAACATAATTTCCATGTGGGAACCTACTAAAAAAATGACCATCACAACCTAGCTGTGCTAAATAGACTTTAGAACCATCTAGGGTCTTCTACCCGATCCCAAATCGATATGAATCTAGCCATGTGATTACAAGGTGTTGGAGTCGAACATGGTAGAAACCACTTGATTACTGATCAATAATCAAAACCGTTAACAAGTGTGGGGGAAACCACCAATGATGATAATGATCCCCAAGGTATCATTAGTACATTCCAACACACATGAATAGATGTTTTGACGTCGAACACTCATGGAATCATTCGATCAGAGGTCAATGATGAGAACCTACTTTCAAATACGAGGAAACCTGCCATTGAGGCATGTCGGTACCAAGGTACTAAGGTTGGTTTCTAAGTCCAATTCCTAGATGATGTTGCTGATGTCGACATGAATAGACTCGTAGAAGGAGGGCCATGATGAATCCCACATCATTGACATGAAATCGACATAGAAAAGTGATGTGAAATAATGAATCATATGAGTATGGACCGACACAAGGATTTAAAGGCTGACAATATTGCAGAGGATGACTTAGGTAAACTTCCCTTGAAAATTGAATGGCATGAAAACAATGACTTGTAAGCATTGACTCAATGAAGTAGAGACCAAGACATAATGTGACAATGACTGAGACATTCTTCAGTTGAATTTAAGTAGAGGGATGACTCACAGAATTGGAATGACTCAGAGACAAGCAAATTACCGAACTGTATGACGAGACGCAAACAAGTGCCATGTTCAAGGGCATACAAGCTTCCATAAAGCTTTCTAGAAAAAACTTAGCTTATTTCTCCCCAACCCCCATCATGCTTGATGAGTACCTCTTTTTTTTTTAACAAGCTTGAGGAGGATAAAAAATGTTCGGTATAGCTCATCCTTCGGATGAGTCCAATCTCACATGTTTTACGAACCTGAGAAATGAGGGGTTTGTTCCCAAAAGGGTCCTTCGATGTTTGATTTTACAAGTCAAAGGAAGGAAAACTCGATGATTTTTCATGTTTAGAGAGTCTGAAATAATCTAAAGAAGACTCCAAAAAGGGCTTTGCGTAAGGAACTCAGTGACTTCCGAAGACACCAAATTAGTAGAATGATTAATGCGTTTTGGTGCATGTCTTCAAGGCACAAAGGAATACTGGAACATATTTCATAGTGGGTTTACTGACATGATAACGCCACTCGATTTCCCAAATTTTTTCTTCACTCTTAGTGCAGCTGATACCAAGTGGCCAGACCTGCATAAGGTTATGCCTGATTCTGCACCTCTTTTTGCACAAAAAAAAAATCGATGGAGGGTTAATAATGTTATAAAATATCCACATATTGTTGCAACGTATATGCATCAACGATTCAATATTTTTCGTGATGAAATCATTATACAATACCTCCATGCTAAAGATTATTGGTACATGTACGACATTTTGTTATTCTATTTTTAAATGTAACATTTTGAGTTATTACTACAATTTTCGTTGTATGCTCATATATTTATTATATGTTGTATTTCATAGGTATTAATAGAAACATATAGAGGACCAAAACATATCCATGGATTCCTATGGTTAGAAGGTGCACCATACATGTAAAAATTGGATTGGAAAGATACAACAAGAGTTGATGTTGCAAGAAAATACTTTGACAACTATGTAACTGCATGAAATCCTCGTGATTCCCACCACATGAATGTATCTATTCATCGACCTCTTCAGGAAGACCCTTGCTTATTAGATAGCACTACAATATTCAGCACCAATCCCATCAATGATTATGAGCAATTATCAAATTGAGTTCAATGACACACAAGATGCAGTGTGCATTCATGTTTACGAAAGAAAGGTTCCTCCTACACATGCCGATACAATGCACCATGGGAGCTTCAAGACCAGTCAAAATGATTTATCAGTGATAAAGGAAAAAATAAATATCAAGCTGCACGTAATGGCGGTAGACTAAATTTCCATAATGTCCCTCTTCTTTCAATGTGGGACACAAATGTTGATTGCCAACCAGTTATTTCACGTCATGCAGTTTTGAAATACATTGCAAAATATGCTTCAAAAGTTGAAATAAGATCATAAAGTTATCAAGACATGCTGACAAGAATATGCAATGTTGTTGACTTTGAATATCCCTTTATATGTGCATATAAAAAATTCATAGCCGGAACAATTGTGGACAAAGACATATGAGCACAAGAAACATGTCATATGTTGCTAAAGCTCCCACTTATTATTTGTAGTCGTAGCTTTGTTTCAATGAATATTAGGAATAAAATATTCAAAATAGTTTCTTTCAATTCAGACACTGACAAATTCCCCACAAAATCTGGCTTCCTTGAACTATACTAAAATAGACCTCCATTTCTTAAACACTTGTCTCTCATTAACATTGTGCAATCCTGGTCTTTTAGCACACACCATAAAAAAGAACCTTGGAAGCCAAGAGATAAACCCTCAATAGTTTGAGTGTGGCCACGATTTTGTGAAATTCCTAAGGAAAATTTAGATAGCTTTGAATCATTCTTCCTCAATGAATTGCTTCTATATAAACTATTTAGAAACATTCGCATCGATATAGGCATCACCAGTGAAATGATCATTCATAATTGGAGGAACTTTAGATATCGACCTTGGCATGTCAATAGAACACCAATGCTACATGAGGCTGTTGAAGAAGATGAAGATATACATCAAGAGGAAATCCATAATGACAATTACATGGATGAGTGGGAAGTTTTATCTCGCCCCATACCCCCTAATACTATTCAAGTTTCTGATATCGAAAATCTAGGTCGTAGAGATTTTGATTTGAACCATGTGTGGAATGATACTACAAGCTCAAATAACATTTTAGAAGATCCAATAGATTTCATTAAAAATGCATGTTCAACTAGAGCAATACTAGACATCTCCCATCCTACATTAGCTTCTTCATCTTCATTTTCTGATAAGCAACATCTTTTTTATCAAACTATTGTGGAACATTTAAATAAAGGACCAAATGCAGAACCACTAAAAATGATCATTCAAGGAACTGCAGGAACATGAAAGTCTTACCTTATACATTGTATCTCATAAGAATTTTCAATTCATTCAAGAAATGGAAAAATCCCTTTGTTATTGCTAGCACCTACTGGAGTAGTTTCGTTCAATATACGATCTAAAACAATACACTCAGCCCCCAGGATTCCTATTAAATACTTCAAAGCTTTACATGGTCCAACACTTTCTTTCTTCCAAGAAGAAATGCGACATGTTAAATACATTTTAATTGATGAAATGAGCTTCATAGGTCCAAGGTTGTTCATACATATTGATTCACATTTACGTGAAGCATTTCTAGAAAATAAATCAATTCCTTTCGGTGGAAGATCATTGATTATTGTCGGAGACCTTGGCCAGTTTCCCCCTATTAGAGATAAACCATTATATGTAGGTAACACAGCTAGCAAGGTTTTGTGGAAGGATTTAAAAAAAGTAGTTACATTGGACATAAATTTCCGTAAGCAAGGGACATATGCAAATAAATCCATTTTTCAAAGCCCACTAACAAACATCAGAAATGCAGAAGCAAAAGTTGATGATTGGAATGTTTTGATGTCATAAACATATGCTGCTCAAATCACTTGGAACTCCTGTAGCACAATGCATCTATGAACATACAAAGAATAAAGAATTCAACGATGCAGATGATGAGAAACTCCAACATGAATTCCTCCTATGTTCTAGTGAACGTGTCATGCTGACCTATAACTTATGGGTGGAAGCAGGGTTAGTAAATGGAGCACTTGGGACAGTTCATAACATTTTTTTATGTTGAAGGATCTAAACCACCACAACTTCCAATGTACACTGCAATCTCCTTTGATAATTACATTGGTTTACCATGGGACATCACATAAAAAAAATTGTACCAATAACACCTATTCGTAGAGGAAATCATAAACAAATTCCATTGCATATGGCTTGGTATCTCACCAGACACAAATCACAAGGTTTGACTTTAGAAAAGGAAACAATTGATATCGGTAATGCAGAGAGGCAAGGTTTAACATTCACAACAATTCAAAGAGTTAAATCCATTGATGGTTTGCGTATATCACCACCACTTACATTTGAAAGGTACGCAAATATGGCTCAAAGTGCATATGCTACAATCAGGAAGAAAGAAGAACAACGCTTGCAATCCATTACAACATAACCATCACAGTTACGATACAAATAGGTGACTTGATTGTTTTATGGTACAAACTCATCTATTTCCATGTTTCATTGTGAATACAGTTTAACACCACTTGGTTGTATTTTTTTTGTCAGGAACAACTATGGATAACAAGGCACCAATACATATGACAAAGAACTATAGTCAAATAATAATTTACATAAGGTTGGTTCATTTAACACTCCATGTGTATTTCTATTATTCCAAACAAAACAATTTAATGTTCCATGATATTCATCTACAATACTTCAATACATTCAACAAAAAAATAATTTGTAATCCTCCCTTCCCATTTGCAGGTAATAGCAACAATGAGAACCTTTATGCACACTAGGAAGCTAAGCTCCTCCTTGCACATTTATTTAATATCGATGTTTACTTACAATGTTTTCCTATATAGTCAAATACCAAAGACAAGAAGTGGAAAACTATGTATGGATTTATATCAATAAATGTTGGCATTCCCATGAGTTGGGAGCATTCTTTATAACTGTTGCAATTATATGGCAAATTATTAATTTTCTGATGTATGTTTTGTAATGTATTCACATTGGAACACAATATAATCCTTTGACCATTTACAACATTGATTTCATGTGCCTTGAAAACATTATAAAATTAAAGAACATAACTCTTAATCGGAAATGATAATTCAACTAAAGGAATCATATTTACAAATTGAAAATTCCTACTCTTATGGCTTAAACATACCTACTTTACAACAACACCGAGTTCCATCCAAATATATTTTTATTTCTTGAGCACTCCTAATAAAACCATTAAAGATTATGAATTTTATTCAATGCAACAAAAAACATTTTGGAAACAGTCATAATCTTACATAGATTCAAAACAAATAATATTGAAACTAATGCAATCATATTCACAAACTTAAAATCTGTACTCTTCCTAATATGTTTCAATAACAATATAAGTTCAATTCTTGTGCCTTAAACCATCCTCCTTCTACATAGTAATGTCCCAATCCTTTCATCACAATGTGACGTTCAACAGGTTCTGTGTTTGATTGTGACGTTCCTCCAATGTTATCTCATATTGTAACATTCGATTTGCAATAATTCTTAAAGTCTTCCATTAATATCAAAATATTTACTAAAACTAATAACCACAATGTAATATTAAAACATTTTGGAAATAGATGTAATCTTACATAATTTCAAAGAGAATGATATTACAACTAATGAATGAGATTCACAAATTGAAAATTTGTACACTTCTGACGTTCAACATGGGCTATGTTCGATTGTGACTTTCCTCCAATGTTATCTTATATTGTAACATTCATCATTGCAATAATACTCAAAGGATTACATCAATAACAAATAATTACTAAAAATAAAGTATTATTATTATTATTATTAAATATTGTTTGTATTACATTATTTTACATAAATTATTTATTAATTTTCTTACATTATTTTACATAAATATTGTATTTAATTAAATTATAACAAGTCTATACACTATATAATATAAGAATATAGTCAAATGACAATATCTTAAATTACCCCCCACGCCAGGTGCAAAACTTAGGGCAATCGCAGCCCACGTGGCCACCTTATGCAACAAGAGCAGGGTAGTATCATGTGGCAAGCCACGTGGAACTCTAAGGACATACATCATGCAAGTTTACAAATGGGAGCCCTGTCAAGGATGGAGCTCACATCATTGTGAAGCGAGTTTGAATTACTTCATACAACGCTTAACTGGCTCAACAAGTTCTTTTATGGCAATTATTTTGGAGGGTAGCGTATATGGTGTCTCACATGCCTTGCATGCACCGAAACATAGAAGGAGGATGCTAAGGCTTAAATCCCTACCCCAATTCGACAATCCTTACTACCTGCACTCTCACTCTCTTTGTGACCTTATTTGTTTCTCGGCTTCCTCCCAGGATGAACTTCTCTGCTGGTTCCTCTGTGCAGTCAAGGCAGATATGGCTCAGATGAAGGTTACCCCACGCAAAACCATGAACGGGCCATAGTGCACACACATGCCGCGAGATCTGCGGGAATTGGGAAAGGTACATGGTTTCTTTGAACATGAAGTTCCGGACTCAGCTCGTGCAAGAACTCTGTGATTGGAAAAACACCTGAAGAGAAAGAGAGAATGCCCCTCTGCAAGAAATCTGGTTGCAGAGCTGGGAGGGATCGTGGATGAATCTAGGTCGACAAGCACTCGTGAAACCAGGCACACCAAGACACTTGGGATTCTATGGACCACCAAGGCTCTGATATCTTTGGCTATGGAGGACTGTGTCAAAGGGCTGTTAAGCTCTGAATGAGGAGCCCTGTCGTTGACGCACCAGGTTTCGAACCTGAATGCCACTCTGTGTGCTCTGTTACAATTTCAAAGAGAAGAGATGGGGCATCTCAACGCAAAAGTGGATACGCTTTCCCGGGATATCACTGGGAAGACCTTCACCAGACCGCCACCTCAACAAGTCCTGGACACCTAGCTGGTATACAGACGCTTCGCTGCCACCACCAACAACATAGAGACACACTCTATGCGAGGTGTCAGTCCCTCCTCAACCCCTCTGTCTGATGATGAACAACCTTAGGGATGATTTCCATAGTTTTAGTCTTTCTGCTATTTTGATTAATACCGCCCATAACCCCCGCATGTGGGGGAACCATGTTACTTGCATTTTATAGTAGATCTAAGATATTTAGACATTTCCTGTTTAGGACAACCTAGTGGACTCAATTTCTAGTTTTAGTTGCACCGAACATGCATGATATCGTGACTATTTGATTTTTGGACAGCTTGGCTATGTACAACTTCCCCTTTTTGATTTAATAAAATTCGAACCTTACAAAAAAATATATCTCAAATTAAATAATAGTAAATTATAGTATTAATATAATATTAAAAAAAAATTATCATTCATACTTAATGATATTATTATTAATTAATAATAATATTTTGAATTAATTAAATGATACATTTGTATACTTTGTATAATACTGTAATACAGTATAATATAATTAATTACAAAATAATTTCATTCTATTTAAATAATAATAATTACTAAAAACAAAATAAGAATGTTTTTATTATTATACCTGCCTCCGGCAGGAATATAGTGATCGATTCACTTTCAAACAAATTTGACTTTCTGTTAGTTATCAAAAATTTCTTAATGTTTTCTTAAGTTTATATATATATATATATATATATATATATATATATATTAATTTAAATATTTTACAAAATAAAAATATTTTTTGTAAATTTTAAAAATTAAATTATTATTTTATAATTGGTTGATGTATGTGATATGACTAATTTCATAAGTTATTTTGCCATCTGTCCTAATAATTAATTACCTAAAATTATAATATCCAATTATTAGTGCCATCTGTCCCACTACATAGTTTTAACATTCAATACAAGAATCATAATATGATATATATATAAAATTATTATAAAAATTAAATTTTAATATTCTGAAATGTAACATCAAAAACATCAACAACAATAATAATAAGCCTTAACTCGGATGATGCACATCTCACCGCCGAAATAAGAAGCGATTACCAAGGCCGACGTTATCAGCTCTCATCCAATGAAACGTTAACAAATTAGTGCTATTTAAAAAATTTATATAAATAATTTTTTTCCAACTATTTACAAATAACCCAAAACCATAGCATGGAGAATTTTTTTTATAGCCCTAGGTGCAAATAGGTGCAAATAATAGGCTCTGCATGAAATATATAATATCCCCTTTGGAGACATAATAAAACTGTTTATTACTTGAGAAGGCTCCGATTTCAAAAAAACATATCGTTCCCACCTAAGTTTCTAGAAATTGATTTTAGTAAAAACATTTACATAACGACAGCCGATGTAATCTTTAATTGAAATTTATTTGTTTATTTCTTATAACAATTCTTACTAAGGTTTTAAGTATTTTCTTGTTTTATAAAAAATAAATGAGGAAATAATCATTTTATTAAAGTGTAAAGTGTTAATGTTAAAACATAGGTTTTAGAATTATTAATTTTATTAATATTACAAATTTTTTATTATTAATATCATAAATTTGATCCGTAATATAAATAAAAATATGTTTTTAAATATTTAAGTTTTATATTTAAAAAGTAAATAATATTTTGTTTTTAAATTTATATATCAAAATTATCAATAATAATTACTAAAATATATTTAATTTTTAATTGAATATTAATGTTTATAATTATTATTAATTTTGTAAAAAAAATGTTCGTACTTATTACTATTGTATTAATATTATAAGATGTGTTAATAGATTTGTGTTAATGTTCATTTTCTAATCTTTTTAATATTATCATGCATTTGTATTTTCTAATCTTTTTAATAGTATTATGCATTTATTAGTAATATTACAAGATGTCACCCTAGATGCAGGTGTAAACAATGACATGGTCGTGGATAGAAGTGCCACCTGCCCACCTGGCAGCGTGGCTCCCCCACTTGGCAGCAACCCTCTGCTAGCGCCCTTCCCCGGGCATCGACATTAAGAAGGCGTCCTGTACAGGACTACCTGGCATCCTCGCACGCGTCTGGCTTAACTCCCTTCATGCTCTGGTGGTTGGCATTCAAGTTGGCATTCAAGTTGGCATTTAAGTTGGCGCGATTCCATCTATGTCCCATCTCCTTAACGGGCTCCGTCGCTCCATTATGCCCTCCCGTGCGAGGTCTGGATGCTCTCTCTCCAAGGTTCTTGATACGAGGCTTCATCTTCATGCTCCTGTGGTCATCACCTGCCTCTGTTATTCTCTACCTGCTCCCACTGCAGAAATCTCCGCTCCATCTTCGTTCTCCTGCAAACTTGCTGACAGTGCCATGACTCGTCCGCGTGGTACTTCCAACCGTGGAGCTGGTCATGGTGTCGGCAGGATTGCCACTTCTGCTGAGAAAGAGAAGAAATCCAATAGTGGCTATGATGACAATGTCTCTATTCCTGTTCACAGGCTGGTCAATGAATGGGAATTGCACAACGTTGCTGAGATTTTGGCCTTTGGTAACCAAGGCAATCAAATCAATTACTATTGGTTAATGAAGAATATGCTGGGAACTCTGGTTGAAGAAATGTTGGCTAACTGGAATATGGCCAAGGTCTCTATAATGGATACCGGGGCTCATATGGCCCATCTGGATGGGATGCCGGTTGCTTTGGAATCCAACTTGGTTGGTCGGAAATACTCTCTCTTTCGTAATTCCACTCCTCCTCGCGACTCTGGCCCTAAAGCTCGCACTGAGGGACCAGTTGGAAATTTGAACGCTCAAGTTGATGGCGCCGCTACTGCAACAGACGCGCAGGACACAGACAACTCCCTGCATGAGTACCTTGGTGTAGCTGTTGCGGAAGGCTCTGCTCCTATTGGGGCCGAGTTCTCCTGCTGCGGTCATTTTACAGGGAGCCCCTCCCCCTGGGACCTCCTTCCCTACTCCCTCGACTATAGACTCCTTGCACTACAAGAGCGTAAGGAAGACCGAAGATGATGTTGTCACTCCACGCAAGACATAGTCTCTGCCTATCAAACTCCTAACTCAAAATTGGGATGAAGACTTCTTTGGCAGTTGTCCCATCATTGAAGATAAACCTGGTCCCCAAAATGCAGACACCAGCACCTAGAGCCGCTCTGAACGAGCCCAACTCTTCTCTTTTTGCGGTTAGCATTTCCTTTTTTTCTCTATTTTGGCTTATGTTTTACTGCCAAACTCTAGCATGTCTATCCGGTCTGGGTTAGTCGATGTTTTTAATGGTTGGATGTAATTATGTCAATGTCATTCATCCCATAGACGGGCAGGTCTACAAAGGTTTTTTTTTGTTCTTTTTGCTCCATGAGAAGCTTCGGAAAGCTCTCGGATCTACAGACTCTCATGTGCATGTAACATTTTTTGTACTATAATATAATTTCCTTATGCAGCTTACGAAAACAAAAAAAATTACAAGGTGTCATAATTTTTTGTAATAAATTTGTCTTAATTTAGACTAAAGCATACATTTTTAGGTTATGTATTATTAATCTATAATTTTATATGTATATTTTCTAGAATAAAATCGATAGATACTTCTTTTTTTTTAAATGGTGATTTGTCATTTTTATCTATACTATATTATATTTTATTATTAATTTTTAAAAAAAAGATATGTATTATGTAGCTTTGCAACTAATTTCACTTGTTTAAGTTTATTATTCATTTACATAATTGTCTACTTACATGGTTTTATTTAGGATTCCATTTAGAGCTTAGTCAATCTTAAACACTTATCAACACATATAAATAATAATATTTTAAAAGTTTACAAAGTCATTTAACTCATTCTCACATGTAGCCTCTTGTGTAGCTTTACATAATGGATATTGGATTATTTTCATAACATTGCACTTTCTATGAATATGGGCTAATCTTGTTGTGCAATCTTCTATGAATATGTTTTTTTAACTAAATTAAAGCATACAAATCTACCTAAGCTTGGAACATGAGTCTTACTAATTTTTTTTTACCAAACTAAAACATCTATATGATTTCTAAACTTGATGGAACATGAGGCAAATTTTTATATACATCTCTCATATTCTTCTACCCTCCATCCATTTGTTAATGCACTCCACTTTCTATTTTTTTTTAATTCTCATTGTTCACAATTTTTTTTAATGATTAGCACATCATCTCTTTCAAAATGTGTTTGGCACACAATTTACTTTCCTTTTCGGAGGCTAAACTAAATTGATATGTGCTATATATAAATCATAGATTGGGTAATAAACGTACCTTTAACTAGATTTTTAAATAATTGTATTTAAAAGTGTATGTTTAGTAGATTAAAGTTGTTTTTGTAAATGTTTGATATTTGATAGCTTTGACAGTTTCTTATTTAAAAGTCTAGAAGAGCATCTTTTTTAAGTCTAGTCATACTTTAGAGTGTTGCGTTAGTTTATTTTAAAATGGTTTTGAATACTTTTATTCATTTGGTTTATTTTAAAAAGGTTTTTGAAGACTTCAATTTACACTTGTAACATCATCATCGCTTTATTAATAGTTGGTAACACCTAGATCTCTCTATCTCTACTTCAACTTTTAAAGGCATGAAGTAGTGGTGCATTTCTCTATTGCTTTTAGGCTATAAGTAAATAATACATTATTACTAATGTTTGAGATTCTGTACTTCAACTTTTAAGGCCTGAAGTAGTGGTGCATTTCTCTATTGGTTTTAGGCTATACATAAATAAACATTATTACCAATGTTTGAGATTCTATATTACTGATATTTAGAGTTGCTAAACCAAAGATTTTGTCCATTATCTGTATATAGAGGGTTTATTTGGCAATGCTCAGTACTGACATAGAGATAATTTAGAGGCATTTGCTTAATCTAGAATCCATAGTTTTTTGGAAGTGAACTATCTTTGCAAAATGCAGTATCTTAATATAAATATTATGCAGGTTTTTTTTTCAAGGAAAAAAAAAATTATTACAAGTTTCATAACTATTTTAGCTTTTAACTTTGGATTATGTACAACTATTATATTAAAATATTTCCAAATTATTTCATTAAATCATTTCTAAGAGACAGATATAAACAAATTTGTTGCTAATTTTACTTGTTAAATATTGTTTTTCTTACATTAATGTATATAAATTATGTATTAATTTTCTTATAATATTTATCTAAAATATTGTATTTAATTAAATTATAATAAATCTATATAATATAAGAATATAATAAAATGATAATATCTTAAATTAAATAATAGTAAATTATATTATTAATATAATATTAAATTAAAAAAATATTATTTGTATTTTTAATTATATTATCATTAATTAATAATAATATTTTGAAAATTATTTAAATGATACATTTGTATCAAAATTGGGCAAACCATCACAATTAAAAACTATTCAATACAAATGAGATTGAAGTTACATGGAAAAATACAAATGAGATGAGATTGAAGTTACATGGAAAATATAGAAGAGAAAGCTATTTGGTAATTTTTTCTTATTAGGAAAGAGGAGAAAGCAAGCAAGCACGCACTTATGTATTCGAAAGTTTGTGAACATTTATATTATTATTATTATTAAATATTATTTTTATTACATTATTTTATATAAATTATGTTATTAGTTTTTTTACAATATTTTAGATAAATATTATATTTTATTAAATTATAATAAGTCTATATACTATATAATATAAGAATATAGCAAATAATAATATTTTAAATTAAATAATAGTAATAATATTAATATAATATTATTAAAAAAATATTAATAATATTATTATTAATTAATAATAATATTTTGAATAAACTAAATGATACATTTTTATAATTTGTATAATACTGTATAATATAATTAATTACAAAATAATTTCATTCTACTTAATGATAATAATTACTAAAAACAAAATAATAATGTGTTAAATAAATAAATAATAATAATTTATTAATACTTGGAGATATGCTGACAAGTCCATATTAATAATATTAATGTATCTTAATATGAGGATTGAACACATACTTTTCATATTATTATTTTTGGGAATAGTATGTGTCCAATTTAGGTTATTTCAACACATTAATATTATTAATATAGTTGTTGCTAGTTACTATATTATTTGGATGACAGGGACAAATATATTGCACAAAATACATGGTATATGTTCAAAAGAGCATCTAACATCAATTTTGAAAGAGAGCATTGGAAAGAGTGAAAGAGCAGGTGGCGGGCCACCCTTTTAGGGTAGGAGTTAACCATGGTCCTCAAGTAAATTTAAGTTTTTGTGTATTAACTTCATCTTCAATTTTCTGAAATTGTAGTTATGAATCTACATACCAATATAGATCATCTTAAAGGGGATCTACCAAGCACCGAGAGGGATCAAATCTCTCAAAATGCAAACCCCTTTTTAGAATGCAAATGTTGAGAAAGCTATTTAATTTATCTAATTTGTGTAGTTTATATATATGCCTTTGTAAATGTTTTAAATACATGTTATTTTTTATAATATTTTGTTATTTTTTATAATATTTTATTATTTTTTAAAAACAACACATGTCAGCTCTAGCTGGATGAGCACGGAAGGAGTTACACATCTCCCCCTACTGAGCTGTAAAATGCACCTCTTCAATATAATGAATGGGTAGTCTCGGAAACCCTACTGCACTAGAGTTATACTGATATTTGGAGCAAAAAATATTTCTACAAGAATTCACCAGTGTATATTTTCTTATTATTTTGGCTGGCCAGACTGAAAAGTAGCAATGACAGCAATATCATTATAAAAATGTATCCTTATTCTCCGGTATTCATGTTAGTTTACCTGGATCAGTAACAATGCAAACTCTTTGTTATGTGGTAGTGGTGAGGGAATTTCTGGGTCTGCGAATTCCGGGATATAAATAGTTTCAATATATGGGTAAAAAGAAAAGGATTATTTTGAAACTATTTTGGCTGTGGGGGTGAGCGGACCGTTTCATTTTCAACCTTTGCAATCATTTTCATTTCAATTTTTTCCAAACGCTCGCAGCCCTTTGTTAACTATTGGATAGCAACTACATCATAAATGGTTGTGTTTTACCATCAAACGTTACTAATTAGTATGAATTGCAGCTTAATGACTGTTATTAAGTATGAATTGCAGCTTAATGACTGTATAGTAAGTCGAGGGATTTTGTTTTTTCCCATTTTAAGTGTGGCTATTAATAATAAAACACTGCATAACGAATTAGATTTAATTGTATTAATTAATCAAATTTAACTGCATTATAATTAGGATAAATGTTTAGATCACAACTTGTTCGGAGTTCTATCAAACGGTAGTACTCTCTGAACGAAACACTCTCGAATCTACAGACTTTCTCCACATTACTACTTGGTTTCGTTCTTGGATTGGGCTGTTGCTTTCCTGCTCATGTCTTTAACGAACTTGTTTAAGTTCTCAAAAGATGAACCTCCCGGGAGGACTGCCCTCGCTGCACACTCCTTCAGCTTCAGAGCGTTCTTTCTCAACAGCTCCCCTTGGGTACTTGTCATCATTCTCTTCACAATATCTTCCACCTCTTCTTTTGGCACCACCTTAGGTCATCCACGTCTACCCCTTCAAAATCCAGGCCGACCTCCCAGACGTCCTTCGCGAATCTGCAGTTCAGAAACTGATCGCCAAGATAAGGGAATCCCAAAACAGGGACTCCCATGCTCATGCTCTCCAGGATAGAGTTCCATCCGCTGTGTGTGAGGAATAATCCAACTGATGTGTGCGCAAGCACTTTCAACTGGGGCGCCCACTTCACAATCAGTGCCCGCTCCTTCGTTCGCTCTTCAAAGCCCTCCGGTAAAACCGCAGGCTTGCCTTCAGCGATATCCAAGCGGAGAGCCCACAAGAAAGGTTGCCTGCTACCCTCTAGCCCGAGCGCCAGCTGCTCCAGTTGCTCCTGAGATTTGACAGCCAGGTTAGTTTTCTACTTTATTGTAAATTTTGGTTGGAATTTAAATTTCTATTTATTTAAATTGTATTTTTGAATCTATATTCAAATACTTCATAGCATCTAAATTATATAATTTCTATAACTAATATATGTGATTTTAAGATTTTTTTAAAGATTTATAATCAAGAGAATGGAAAAACATGCTAAAAAATGTTAAAAAACATAAAATATTGAGATTACTTACTTCGGACTGGAATATGTCCTTGAGAATAAAGAAGGGTAGCATAACACTGGGTAATGGAGAAAGCTGCACATAAAGGCCAGAAGATAACCCTGGGCACCTTCATATTTGTGGCAACCTGCTCCGTGCAAGACATGACACAATCTGTCACGATGCATGTGATAGCTGGAAATGGATATTTATCATCATTGCCGCTGGTGCTGCGAAGGAGGTGCTCCAATGTGGGGCTCAATTTTTGCAGTGCAAGATAATACTCGCAGAGGTTGGAGGCGCGGCCGTGGTCCGGCGGTAAGCCATCGGGAATAGACAGAAATCGAACTTTCCAGCCTCGATTATGATCAAGATCGCCTCTGGAAACAAGAGAAATAAGAGAATTGACTTTTCTGGCAGAAACTTCAAGCATGCGTTTATGGATCCATTCGGTATTGATGAAAGTGATGAAAAAACCTCGCATAGCAAGCAGCTGCGCCAAATTGATGAGAGCATTAACATGACTTTGCATAGGAAATGGCACAATCACTGCGTGCAAAGCACATTCCATGTTCTCGTTTTGAATATTCATTGTCTGCATATTCATATTCATATTCATATGCCTGTCGGCCCTTCTTCTTAGCTCTCTTTTTTTTTCTTCTCAACTACAAACCATGCACCTCCCATTATAAAGATTATGAGTCCGATTTATTTATCAAGATTTTGATGGGCGAACATTATTCTATGTTGTAGTTTATTTAATGTTGTTGTAGTGGGCCTGTTCATCGTGGAATCTTAATAATTTAAAATCCAACTATCAATAAGTCCACTCACTACAGCGCATTAAATGAGCTACAGCAAGCTAAATAGTACAGCAGACTGAATAATATTAACCTGGTGAATATGTGCTTGGTTTTCAGCACGACTGGCTGGTCTGAACTGCAATTGATTTCTAACGAAATACACTGTGAGAATGACCTCTCGGACTTTCGTCCAATCTACCAAGCGACGGTATTCTATCGTTTTTCAGCCACTCCTCCAATAATTTGAGACAATGACGCTAGAATTTCAGCCAATCCACCAAAAAATTGGCCAATAAATTGTGAGAATGACTCTGTTCCGCTGGCTGGTTCCATTTGCAGTTGATTAATTAGGGTGTTCCGCTGGCTGGTTCGAATTGCAGATGATGTTTGTTCAAATGAAAAAAACAAATTTATAAAATAAAGTTATGGCAAGGATTACTATTAATATCTAATTGTATTGACTTTATTGGGAATGACAGGTAAGAATGTTTGTTCAAATGAAAAAAACAAATTTCTAAAATAAAGTTATGGCAAGGACTACTATTAATATCTAATTGTATTGACTTTATTGGGAATGATAGGTAAGAATGTTTGTTCAAATGAAAAAAAACAAATTTCTAAAATAAAGTTATGGCAAAGACTCTTAATAATATCTAATTGTATTGACTTTATTGGGAATGACAGGTAAGAATGTTTGTTCAAATAAAAAAACAAATTTTTAAAATAAAGTTATGGCAAGGATTATTATTAATATCTAATTGTATTGACTTTATTGGGAATGACAGGTATTGACTTTATTGGGAATGACAGGTAAGAATGTTTGTTCAAATGAAAAAAAACAAATTTCTAAAATAAAGTTTTGTCAATGATTACTACTAATATCTAATTGTATTGAATTTATTGGGAATGACAGTTAAGAATGTTTGTTCAAATGAAAAAAATAAAATTCTATGACTTTATTGGGAATGACAATTAAGAAAATTTGTTCAAATAAAAAAACAAATTTCTAAAATAAAGTTATGGCAAGGACTACTATTAATATCTAATTGTATTGATTTTATTGGGAATGACCAATAAGAATGTTTGTTCAAATGAAAAAAACAAATTTCTAAAATAAAGTTATGGCAAGGACTACTATTAGCTAACATTAATTGTTGATTGTTGATGTCCACCATTTTGTCATATCATGACACCCGTATCAATTAAAATCCTGAGGGCGTGATACTATTAGCCATGTTGATGTCCACCATTTTGTCATATCATGCCACCCCTATCAATTATTTGCAGGTAGGCAACACTTGGCACCCTTACCCTTGCAGTCGGTAGTGGTGGATGCACCATTTCAAGAATGCGTCCTAGATTTCATTAGAGAATTCAAAGATGGCTCAAGCAATGGTTTCTAATGGATTAAGGAGAACAGCGAAAAAAATGGTGATTGAATTTCCAGAAAGCCAAATAATTTATGTTTATAATATTTCTTAAAAAACATTAAGTTAACCATAAATGTAATAAATGTATTAATTGATTATTTTTATATTTAATTGTAATTTTAATTTTAAATTAATAAAGTTATTATTTTTAATGTAAGAATAAATTCAATATCTTATAATATTTATATTACAACTTAATACTAGCAATTGATCCATAAGGTGTAAACTAATGCCTAAAAGAAAAAAGAGGGAAGTAAAATGATGTAACGAATGCCTAAAAGAAAAAAGAGGGAAGTAAAATGATGTGATGAAATGAAAGAGAATAATTTTTTTGTGTAGATTGGGATCCAATCCCATGATGATCTTCAACCCAATGTTGTGAAACTTGATGACTGTTTTGTTTATTTATGATTGGGACTAAGTCCACCATGTTTGTTGTATTACATGGACTCTCAATTTTGTATATGTAGTGTTTTTTTGGATGGCTCAAACATATAGATGCTTTGGTAGATGACCCACCAAAGATTGAGCTTTATTGGTTCTTGTGGACACTCAAATCCTCTGCCTTCATACCTTGTAAGGAGGTTATGTACTCCAGAACATTCAATTTATGAAGCCCTAGAATTTTTGGGAGTTTTTGAGCTATGTTTCCATTAAGCCTAAATGTACATAACAGTTATGTTAATAATGCATGGTGAGGATGAATGAACAATATCAATACGATGAACAATTAAGCCTAAATCCATTTAATTGTTAAAAATATCAATACGATGAACAATTTTGTAATGATGTTTCATTTAGGGATATCATAGGTTTTTTTAATGTAGGTGGAAATTTTCTTCTATTGTACTAGGTGAGTAGATTGGAAGGTATTCATGAGTAATCTAGGCATATATTTTTGTTTAGATTGAAAGAGATTCACGAGTAATGTTGGCATATTTATATGTTTTATAATGTTTTGTTTATACATGTCTTCTACACATGTGATCAATTGCAAGAGAGTCAAGAGTAATGTATCCAAAGCTTTATGTTTTATATTTTTATGGTATTTGGTTTCCATGGTGTAAACCAATGATCTCCAAAATAGTCCAATAGGAAAACTTAACACACAAAAAAATCTCCATACAAGAAATTTGAACCATTTACTTCTAAGGTCACAAAGAAAAAGGTGCACAAAAAGTAAGACTAAGTTATACTTGAAGAATACAAGGATGAACCATTGTTGAAGATTATAAAGCAAAAGAGCATGAAAGAAACTATGTCCCGACAATACCAAGTTCTTGGAAACCTTAAAAAATAAGAGGCAAAATGTATTATAATATTAACATTAAGAGAGACAAACTCATATAGTTTTCAATAGCATTATCTCAAAAGAAATGTGGTGGGTCCATTGTGCATTATGTAACCATGAGGCACAAACTATGCAAAATGTTTAGAGAAAACCCACTAGTAGCATTTGAAATAATTGTAGTGAGTGTCTTTCAAACATCAAAATAATTGCTTATCAAGTCTTACAAGTAATGTGAAATGCAACCAAGCCAAAGTCTTCATATTGTGGTCATTGAAAAAGTATCACATACATGAAAATGAAGATATTTCTAAATTTAAAACTTTACCCCCACGAAAAAGGGAGGGATGCAAGGGAACACTGAATGTACTGGGTAAAGAAAAATTGCACCACACTAAATTTTGTTCTCTACCTCATCCTGTAATGCTATGATATTCCTTGGAAGTGTCTAGGATGTGTTACAACTATTTCTAATAATAGTGAAGATCATGGTGTGTTGACCTTCTATCAAACATCAAACCCAACCATGTCAATAACATGTCTTAAAGGCCCTATATGTTTCTTCTCCTAAGAGAAATTTAAATACTTTAGAATTTAGAGAGGGGCATGCCTATTGCATCAATATAAAGAAATGACAAATGGAGAAGGGTTATTTAATTGCTTCTAACAAAAGAAAATTAGAAGCTAGAGTTTTTTTCTTAGGTAAATCGATACAATAAGAATGAAATCCATAAATCTCTATAAAATGTTTTGCATAGATACAACATATAATCTTATAGTGCCTTAATACTGTTTATTTATGGTATTAACATTAGTTGATGGAATGGATTTTTTTTAATTCAAGTTATAAAAAGAAGAGATTTTTATCTAAATTATAATCTCAAATCTATATATCACAAAGCTCCAAAATAACCTTTAATACTGTTTATCTACTTATTTTCACATTTTTTCAAAACAGTTGCAATTGCTAATTATAATTTTCTAGAGCATTTATCTTCCTATAATTTACTTGCAATAGTCTTTGAATTATTAAGAGTATAGAAGGTTTTATTTTTTATTTTTAACAAGAACGTATATTGTATATTAAAAAAAAAAAATAGAGCCGTGGTTTTTAACCAAATCGGCAAAGTACATGGAGACCAAATTGGCTTATATCAATTCCAGCTTCAAATAGTCAGTGGAAGCCACCGATGCCAAATAGAAGAATGAATGAATGTTAAATTCCTTCCATCTCATTCTGAGAAGGATTATTACCAATAAGAAGAATGAATAAATTACTAAAATGCTGAAGTTGCTACTAAAAGAAATTTGCTGAATGATGTGCTACAAAATTCCCTGAGAACTTCGAAAGAATCAAAGTATCCTTCTGAGAATGCTAAAGGCCAGCGCTGGGATTGATGCTGTAGATTCAAAAGAATAACAAATTATCTCTCTGCTTCAATTGTTGAGAAAGATTTCTACTTTGATCTTTGATGCACTAGAATTTGCCTTCTGCCTTCTGAATATGAACAATTAAACCAACTCTTCATTAAACTGACTTCTATAGCACTCTCAGCTTCTTCCTCTGTAGAAATTACACGGATCTACTGTTGCTTAAACCTCTTAGAAATTCTGTAAAATCTTAAAGATGAGCTTTATCCTTACCAACTCAGCTCGAAGACGCATCCTACTTCTCCTGCGAGTTCTATTCTTCTAGGACAAAGTTCTATTCTTATGTTTCGAAGGACAGAGTATGAAGAATGTGAATATTGTGAACATGTTTCAACGAATCTTCATGCCTAAGCTTGTGAAAATGCTCGGTGAGATGAAGGGCAGAGTATGAAGAATGTTCCAATTTAGCAGAAAAAACGAGCTGACAGTGGATAATATGCTTATTATTAATCCAAACTCAAGGAATGTTCTGGAGATCGGCATCCCGATTGGAGAGCTTGAAGATGCCTTGTTGTTGACTAGTAGCAGCATTAGCTTCTATGTCTGCCTCTGTGTTTAATAATCTTAAAATGTGATAAGACCTGAAAATGATGAAGGTGCTCGAGATATGCTGAATTCGTTGGATAATGCGATTGAGAGGAAGATTGTTGCTATTGGTGTTAGTGTTGAGGGCACGAATGATGATCAGAGAATCCCCAAACACTTGAAGCTTGTCAATATTATGATCTCTAGCTATTTGGCAACCTTTCAATAAGGCTAAAGCTTCAGCGAGGTTGTTTGAGCTCTTGCCTAGGCCCCACCTATACTTCATACTTATGTCCCCATCTCTATTCCACAAGACTCCACCTGCTCCTGCAATGCCAGGATTGTTCTTGGAGGCACCGTCAAAATGAAGGCTGTCCAACTCCTGATTTGTCCTCCAATCTTGAAAGTCTTTAGCTGTAAGTTTGATTTGCCAAGCTGGAGTGAGTCTCTGTTGAGGCACATACTTGGGTTGTCGGAACGTTCCTGTCCACTCCAGTTCCACCTTGCTAAGTGTTGAATCAGGATTTACCTTAGAGTGATTGAGGCAGTTGAGCAATAATCCTTTAGCCTAGTTTGCTGTGTATATGGGTTTACAAAACTTATCTTGAAAGATTGCCTAGTTTCTGGCAATCCATATTTTCCAGCATGCAAATTTTGGTATGGAGTTCCAAATATGAAACCAGAGCTTATCCTTGGACATAGAAGCAGGATAGAAAGAATTCCATTCTTTGAAGAGCTGATTGATGGTATTGAATATGGGCATAGTGATGTTGAGGTCCCTGAGCATATAATTCCACATATTCTTAGCGTAGGGGCAATCCAAAAAAAGATGATTACAAGTTTCAATATTGCTTTGGTAGAGAGTGCACCTAAAAGGCCTGTATATACCTCTCTTAAATTTTCACGAGTGAGAATTTTACAGTGAATTAAGGTCCAGGTAAGAAATTGATTTTCGGGAGGCCGAATGTGTCCCAAACCATTTTCCATTTGCCATTTCTTATTTCATCTTTCTGTTGCAGAGCTTTGTACCCTAGGGTAGCCGTATACGAGCCTGTAGACCCCCATCCTCGATCATCCCTAGCCAATAAATGCAGAGGGGCACAACCTTTCAATTTCTTAATAAGAATGTCTTTGGCTGCCTCAAGATTTGAAGGAACTGCTAGCTTTTTCCAGTTGTCCCAGTTTCCATGTCTGTCCCAGGAGCTGAGATCCTTTAGAGTTGTGATTCCTTGTTGGGCCAACCAGTTTGCGATATTTTTTAATTCATGATCATTTTGCATTGCTTCATTTTCCATTATTCTATCTTTGAAGATATCAATTTTCTTACCGTTGCCTGGTACCCAATATAAATATTTTGAGAAGAAATCCCAGGCCTCTTTGCAAAGGGACCAAGTGTTTGAGCCTTTGGAGGTGGGATTTTGATCTAAACATCTTAGATTGTCTCCATTAAGATATTTTTTCCAGAACACTTGGCTAATTCTGTTCTACTTGTTGTGAAGAATCTGCCATAATATCTTTCCACCCAATGCCAAGTTTGCATGTCGAGGATCCTGAATTTGAAGTCCTCCCGCCGCTTTTGTCTTCTTAATCGTCTCCCAATTCACTAAGTGAATTTATTTATTTATTTTCCCCATTGTTTTTCCCTCCTGACCAAAGGAAGTTTCTCATTAATTTGCTAATCTAGTTTGTTGTTCCTTTTGGTGCTAGGATAATAGAACACTGAAATATAGGTGTGGTGGAAATAACCGACTTCACAAGGGTCAGCTTCCCAGCCTTACTTAGCCAGTGTCCTCCCCACCTATTGATTTTCCTTTTAATTTTGTTAATCGTATCTTCCCACATTCCGGCCTTAGAGCTTCCATACGTGATGGGTAGCCCCAGATAAGTGAATTTTTCCCAATGATTATAAACCTTAATGCCGAGTAATCTGTTGATTTTTGCAGCCACTGCGTTATTAGTGTTCCAGCTATATACAACTCTTTTCTGAAGGTTAATCATTCCTTCGGAGGCCTTGCAATACCTGTTCATATTCTGCTTGAATTTGCGTGCTATGAAGGTAGAGGCACCTCCAAGGAATAAAGAATCATCTGCAAACAAAGTGTGATTAAGAGGGTGGGAGTCCAAGGTAACTTGTAGGCCGGGGAGGTTGCCAATGAGAAGATCATGATTTAACTTCTGACTGATGGCGTTAGCCAAGATAATGTACAGGAAGGGGGAGAGAGGGCAACCTTGCCTAATGCCCCGGGATGCTTGGAAGAAATCTGAGGGACGACCATTAATTAAAGGGGCAATCCAGGGCTTGCTGATGCATGCTGTTATCCACCATATGAAGGTTTCATTGAAACTGAACCGAGACATAATATTGAAAAGGAAGGAGTGCTTGACCCGGTCAAATGCATTGGCCATATCTAGCTTGATTAACATACCTTTTTCCTTTCTTTCTTTGCTTGAATGGATAGCTTCTTGAACAAGGATGACGTTGTCCAGAATTTGTCTCCCTTCCAGAAAGCCACCTTGATTTTCCGAGATGATCCTGTTGAGTAAGGGCTTCATCCGAGACGCCAACATCTTGGCAATAATCTTGTACGAGGCGTTGCATAAGGAAATCGGTCTAAATCTGTTAAAGGAGCTTGGGTTTGTATCTTTAGGAATGAGGGACAAAAAGCTGCTATTAGTGCCTCCACCTATCTTTTCCTTTGAGTGGAAATTCTTCACCATTCTCCTAAAATCTTTTTTGATGCATTCCCAGCAAGCTTGATAAAAATGAATGGAGAAGCCGTCAGGGCCCGGGGCTTTATCCGAGTCAAATGAGTTGATTGTATTCACCACTTCTTGCTCAGTGAAAGGCTCCAGTATTTTCAAATTCTCCTTAGGCGTGATGCTGCTCTGTATATGCTCCAACAAAGATCACTCTTCTTCACCTTCGACCCTGTCATCTTCAGTAAATAAAGCAGCAAAGTGTGCATGAGCAGCGATTTTGATATCTTTATTAACTTTGCATATCGAGCCATCCTCCAGTTTGATCTCTTCGATGTGATTTCCTGTCTGTATTATTTTAAATTGGTTGTGAAAATATCTGGAATTCTTGTCCCCTGACTTTAGCCACGTGCTTCTTGACTTCAGCCGCCAATACTCTTCTTCCTTTCTGAAGGCTTGATAAACTCTACTTTGTTGACTTGTTTACTCATGCATCGATTTGGCATCTATGTGTTGGTCATCCATAGCACATTGTATTTATTTTAAGACTCCAACTGCACTCTTTCTAGGTTCGGTTGGGGCTGGGCAATGGGATTTTTCCCATACTTTCAGAGCTTTCTTTGTGTTTATTAATTTTTTTCCCATACATGGCATGGAGAGCCTGTGATGGGTATTCTCCACGACTTTTCCAGAATAGGCCAGAAACTTGAATGGTCCAACCACTGTGGGCTGAACCTAAATGGTATGGGACCGAGTTCCTCCAATTCTTTAAATTGGAGTTGAATATGTTTATGATCTGATGCAAGGTTGGCAAGTATGCTGGAGGAGATGATTTGTCTATCGGTCAGGAGGTTGCTGTGGACGAGGAATCTGTCCAGCCTGGCCATGATATTCCCTTTACCGAGTCTTTTGTTGGACCATGTATACTTCCCTTTCTTTGGCTTAATATCTATGAGATCCCTGTTATGGATAATATCTTCTACCTGCTGTTTGAAATAGTCATTCCCTTGAAGGCCTCCTCTCTTTTCAGTTCTGGATAGGGTGATATTCAGATCACCTGCTAAGATAATGTTTTGAGGATTATACACATCCAAAAAATCTTCTAGTAGACTCCAACATTCTTTTTTCTCAGAATGAAAATTAGGCACATAGATATTGAACAGACCGATCTGCTGATTGCTATGCAGATGGGTGAGCTCCATATAAATCCAGTGTTGCGTGGTGAATTTATCGTGAAGATGGAATTTGTCCGAAGACCATAAGGTTGCCAAGCCTCCTGACGCTCCTCGGGCACTTACTGCATATCCTGTGTTATGCTTCAATTGTACTTTTCCAATATCTAAAACTGTCTTCTCATCGAGTTTTGTCTCCTGAAGTCGTAGAATATCAGGCATGCCAATTTTTTGTAGATCTTTGACTGCTTCTACCTTGCAGGGATTTCCCAGTCCTCTGCAGTTCCAGGAGACCAGCTTCATCATTTAGGGTTGAATATGGAGGAGGGATTTCCTCCTGAAAGCTCCCTGTATTTCTTTCCTGCATTCCTGGTTCTGATATTTCTGCTAAAAACCATATTTATTGTTGCTTGGGAGCCTTGGACTTTCTCTCGCTCTGCTTCTTCTTCCCTCAGATCTTTGGTGGTTTTTCGACCCAATTTTTTGTTGGTTTTGTCGAAGGGTTCTTCTGAAGAGGAGGGAGAGATTGGGGTTCTAGCTTTTGTGATCTCGGCATAGGAGGGGGTATCTTTCATCATAATGGTGGGATTGGGAGTATTTTGGGCCGAGGGGGTTGATGTAATTTCGGGATCTGGTTGCGTTGCATGGGTTTCCTGTTGTTCTCACATTTTCGCTTCTTCTTCAGCCTCAGGGATTTCCTGTATTTCATCTAACTCCAGGGCTTTGAAGCTGTTTCCATTGTTTGGGGCTGTTAGATCTTGAAGTTGCTGGTTTGTTTTCTGCAGATATGGGCATTTTGTATGAGATTTTGTGCCTGCTCTATTGTTTTTTTGGATGGTTGTCCATTGCTCTTTTTTCCCATTCGACTCTATTTCCATTGGCTTCTTTTTGCATGATCTTGCGAAGTGACCATATTCATGGCAAAACTTGCATTTGAAAGGAATCCGCTCGTAATCAAGTTCTTGGATGTGCGTCCATTTTGCTACTTTAAGATTTATAGCTTCCAGGAGGCCGTGTTCCAGATCCACTTCAAAGCATATTCTTGTGCATGAATATTGATCTTTATGGTCGGATTTATCGATGTATTTTCCTAGGGCGTTCCCGATTGCTTCCAGGGATTCTGTATTCCAATAATGGAGAGAAAGATGGGGCAGCCTCACCCAAACAGGAACAGTAGAGGGAATATCCATGGTTGGGTCAAAATTTGGATTCCATCTATTCATATACAGTCCTTGCGGCCCCATGAAGTATGGGTCATTTCTGAAGATTAGTTCGTGATCCTGCTTGCATTCAAAGACGAATGCGAAATACCCCTTACTAAGAAAAAAGGATTTAACATCCTCGACGATCAAAGGTCTCCAGTTTTTCTAAACCCAATATTCGGTGGTCTTAGGGGAAGGCCATAAGCCTGTGAATTGGTCGATTAGAGCCCGTTCTTTCAGATTCAGTGCTGTCTTGCAAGGGAGTTCCACCGGCAGAGCAACGGTGGGTATCTCATTTAACTTCCTTACAAACCTTTTCTGAGTGGAGGAGATCGAATTCTTGCCTTGATCAAAAACTAGTTTTAAGAAATCAGAGAGCTCAGGAGGGAGGCTCTCAGAACCCGAGGTGATGAGGGCAGAGTCGAGCCCTAGAAGGGGCCAAAACTGTCTGAGCTAGCCAAAAACGCTAGCGAGAGGATCTAGAGCGCAGAGAAGAGAGGGAAGTGGCCAGAGGCCAGCAACCGAGCTAGGAGGGCCATAGGACCTGGGCAGCTCGTTCTTTTCGAGGACACAAAGGCCGAACCCTAGGCCGAGACCCTAGCCTTCGATGGATACGATCCATATCCCTCAGAAGCCCACGACGACTTGTAGAGTACAGAAGGTTTTCAATAATCATTATATTATATATTTATTTTATTCCATATGTTTTATATAATTTTTATTCTCTATTTTTAATGTTATATTTTAATTTTTTTTATATATAGATTTAAATGCTTAAATTTTGTGTTTATCTTCATTAGATTTTTTATTTTTATTTTTTTATGTGTATATAGTGTTTTTGATGTATAATTATAATTAAATTTTCAAGACATAAATTTTTTTGAAATGTTTTTTAAATTTGAATGAAATATTTTTTTTTGAAAAAATGTTAACAAAGTAAATTATTTTACAATAAATTGACATTAAATATTAGTAATGTTTTTAGGATTTCTTAATATAAGTTAGTAAAAACATTACAACTTTATTGTAACACATTGATTCCTTACACGAGCCTAGATCCAAATCCTAGGTTCTATCAAGCGTCAAGAGGGATCAAATTTCCCGAGGTGCAAACCTCTCCTTGAATAGCTCCTTGAGTGCAATACTTGAACCACCTAATCCTAAGCTCTAAAGTCTCTAGTTTAAGTCTCATATTTACTTTTTACTTTGTATTATTCTTTTTTGTTTATGGACGACATAATATTTATTACTTTTTACTTTGTATTATTTTATTACTCGACAAACTCGACAAACACTCGACTAACAAGATCTCCCTCATAGTGTAGAGCGCCTCTCGGTGCAAAAATATATTAAAATATCTTAAAACAAAGATACTTTAGCTCCAAGAGTTTCAAAGATAAAATGAAATGATTATAGCAAGAATAAAATGAAACAATTATGACAACATTTCATAAATGAACAATATATAAAGGTAATCTTTAGGGATCACAAGTTTTAAATTTTGAAGTATTTAAAATTGTAAGATGGTATAGTGCTAGTAAGATACAAATTATACAATAATTTGACATTGAATTTTAAGAAGTGTTTTTAGAAAGTTTGTTTATCTAAGTTAATAATGTAGACTAAGCTACACTTTTCTCATAATATATAAAACAAATATAAGACATTATATGGTTTAACTTAGTGTTGTAGTGTTGTATGTTCCTTCATTTTTTGGTAAAAATATTAACACATTAAACTAAACATATATATATATAATCTAAATAAATTAATAAATATAATTAAAAAAATTAAATTAAATTCTAAAAATAAAAAGCCATAATTTTAATAAAGATACATACTTGCAGTTTAAGAGACCGTAAATTGTTTTTTTATAAAATTTGTATTAGATTTATTAACTTAAAAGATAAATAAAAAAATAAATAATTACTTTGGTTAACAAATAAATTTAAATAAATATGTTTATAAATACAATTTTGAATTTATTTATTTAAATTTAAAATCAATTATTAAAATAAATTTTTAAAAAATAAATTTTTAAAAAATAAATAACTAAATAAAACAAAAATTAAAAATCAAATTATTTCAATTTAAAATTAAAAGATTATAAATAAATAACTTAGAAAATTAAAATATTTATTAAAATAAACTTTATAAAAGTTAAATATTCAAATAAAATATAAACTAAATTTTGAACCAATCACTTAATCAAGATTTTTCAAGTGAGAAGAACTCTTATATGAGTTATTTTCAGCTCACCCATTTTGGATGGTTATTCTTCCATCTTCGTTTAAGTGTGTACAAATTTATGTACTTTATGATAAATTAAATTCTCAATCACTTCAATAGAAAAATTAGATAAAATAAACTCTTCACCATAAACATAATATTATTAAATACATAATTCCACCACATACTACTTCCTAAACAATTTATAGCACCATTATGTTATTTATCACGAGGATAACATCTCATAGTTATATAGTTTCATAAAAGTAATATTTAAAATACTCCTTCACAGAAAGCAAACTATATACACAGGACTTCCAACATATTATTTATTTACACTTTAAACCATTCCTTCATAAAAATCAAACTTATACACAGAACTTCCAACACATTACTAGTTCAGTGTTTGCAATAGTTTTACAGGCTACACATCTGAGAAATGTCTATAATAAGATAAACAAAAACGTCAACTAAGCTTCATAGGTTTTATCAAAATCGTGATTTCAACATGAAATGCATCATTCATTACAAAACTTACAAAAATTATAGTGTCTCCCATCACTAATAACATATTCAAAATTATGCACAGAAATTTCCACATCTGCAATTGAAAACCTGCAAAGATGTGTTACAAACAAAGCAGTACGTAGTACATATGCAGAGTAAGAGACTTATTCACAGTCCTTCAGTAACATCTTGATTTCTGCTAAAGTAGTTTTCATGTCTGCAATTTTCCGTGCCAGGGTTTCAACTTTAATACATCTTTCAACCATATAACTGTGACACACAAGGTCATGGATGCTAAATTAAAACTAATAATTTCTAGCGAGTAGTAGAAAAATCATATAAAAGCCTCCAAGATGGAAGGAGCTTCTACACCTGTAGTATCTAGCCGCGTTATCTAGAGAAACCCATCTTAGCATGCCATTCAACCAGGGCTGGGTGTCTCAGGATTCAAATCTAGAACATGGGCAATCTAGACTCCACACACCATGGCAGATAGTTTTAGCTAATGTACCAAATAACACCATGTGGGCAGCTTTCAAATTGCACTTTAGATCTATCTATGCTAGATTATCCATTGTACATGACCAGAAACATAAGGAAAATAAGAATAAACATATATTTACCTAATTTGTAATAAAAAAGGTAGAATATGGAATCTCGGTAGAAAAGTTTGGTGAAAGGAAGACATGCAACCTAGCCAATGGTGGCACTTTAGTCAAGTGTACCAATTTGAATGGGAATTGACTCAGGTTGGTTTTATTTTCCCTGATTCGCAAAACCCAACTCCACTCACCTCCCATTCCCTTTTTCTAATATGGCAATGTAGTGTTTGATCAAGTGGCAAAGCACCATATGTTCTTTTAAATGTTGTTACAAGAGGTTGGAACCGCATGCTTGACTACATCAATTCATACATTGATGTTTCATTTCATTTCATGGATTGAGGTTTCCTATGATTCCATAGAGATATTTCCTTAGACCTTTCCAATTTTGCTTAGGGCCCCACCCCATGTTGTTTGCTGACAATTTGAGCTACTTGCTTTGAATGGTAGTATCCCTATGCATGGATTATAGGGATATACATGTGAGAAATGATTGTCATAAGATAAATGCCAACATCAACTTGTTAGGATATTTCAATACTCCATCATTGTCCTACCAAGCATTATTTATTTTTCCTAGTTGTTGATGATTTCCTTTGCCCCCTAGTGGTGTGCAGATGTCATCCAGGATCCATATACCACCTTCTAAGACCTGCATGCATCATTTTAGGACCACTTTAGTTAATTCCCTATTTTATAGGAACCTACTGAGTGTTCCAGTGTAGTCCACCTGAGTTATCTGACTCTTGTGGGGGGTTAGAGATTTGGATGCCATTGATTGTGGACTCATGCGCCCTTTTTTGAATGGAAAGCATGGTAGAATCACTATTGCGCCCTCCTTAGTCAGTTAACTGTTTGTGACTTCAATTAGATGAGTTTAGGTTTAGTTCAGTTGACTTTGATTCTTCTAGAGCACTCTAGTGGTGATAATCCCTATGCTATACCAACTGAGGTTTGCATTATCCTACATGATTCTAATTCTCTCCATTGTAACATAATTGTTTATTATACTGATTATTGGAACATGTGACATTATTCTGCTCCTATCTGAGTTCTGTTGCATTATTATTCTTCTACTATTTTTTACTGCAGTTTTCACTCTTATTCAAATTTTCTGCTCATTCTTTCTTTGTGAGGTATCCTCAGCTCTTTAGATATGTTGTGACTTAGAATTTCACATGGTATCAGAGCCATAGAGAGAATAGGTTGATGTTGGAGGAGTCTAGGTCAGCCACCCGACTAGGTTCTTCGTCCGACCACTTCATAGAACATGTCGAACCGACGTGTCGACTAGGTCCTCCGTTCGAACACTACATGTCGAGTTAGTTAGTCATGTCAGTTAGTGAACCGACGGGTCGTTATATAACTATCTGTGAACTATATATATGGCTGGAGAGATGGATACAGGGCGACACTGAGACATTGTATTGTACTTTGGTTATGAGTAATAGAAAGGCTTGTTTGCTCTGCCACCATTACTTATCTTGTGTTCATATCTATATAATTGTTTGTTTAATATATATCATGTATTGCTGGTAACTATGCAATCCACTTAACTAAAAAATTGGTTCCATTGCCGGTGATACATGCATAGCACGATAATGAGCATGATTAAATGATAATAGAACATGAGATAAAGAAATGGTGGGAGAGAAAAATAGAAAAATACATGAAAATTTATGCTAGACGAAACAAGTTGACTATCGCTTAAGCAAGGGAGAAGTTCTTTTCGGAAACTCATGAAAAGTTCGTTGATTCTGTGTCATTCGCATTGAAGAAACTTCTGGATGAAAAATATGGCAAATGAAAGAGATCGACAATTTCTAACAAAACTAAACAGAGTAGGGCGCACAAACTTATCTGAATGGTTCAAAAAAATTGCTGACGAGTTCTGTGAAGAGTGCGTGATCGAGGAACGAGTTTCTGTTGATAATGTGAAGCATAGGTTCTACAACGAATTGAATGAGAAATTTATTTTCTCTCTATCGACGCTTCTGTTTAAATTATTGATCGACAAGGGAGCAACGCATATTGTCGAACCTTGACCATTATTGTTACCACCTCTCCGAAACACGAACTGGGAAGAAAAGCAAAAACAATGGGAAAAATTCGTGAAAGAGCGAGAGTGGGAACACTTCCTCAGCAAATGAACTGCTACATCACCCGAGTTCTTTAAAGAAATTCGGGCCGAAAATGGGGGGTATTCGACCACAATTTGACAGAGTAGATGAATAACGGTCGACAGAAAAAAACACAAGATGGACAGCAGGGAAAAATCCCCAAAATTCGACAAAGATAGATCAGTGATCCATAAAATTACTCTAGATATTCAAAAGATAGAATGAGAAAAGAGGAGGAAGAAGCGATAAGAGTTAAGGAAGCAAGCTAGTACGCTCCAGAAAAAATGAAAGTCAGGTACAATGACAGATGCAAATGGAAATCCGCCAGAGTCGAGTCAAGCTCGACAAACCAAGGGCGTTGATGAAGACCTGCCACCGATGGACGAAGATCTATGGATGGAGCATGGAAGCGCTCACCAGGTGAGCATACCTGAAGCTATCACTCCACATTCCCCATTACATTTAACGCAAAGTTCACAAGTACAATAAATTGTCGAAGAAGACTTAGGAATTCATGCTGGAAAAACTGGCATTTGGAGTCGATAGAACAATGAAGGTGATGAGGTCAATCAATTATTGATCCATCGACCGCATGAAGGAAATTGGGTTACGTTTCAAACCGAGCTATCCAACCAAATTTTTCATCTACTCTACTCAGAATGTGAGGGAGCACCCCCCCAGCCACTTCCAGGATTAAGTGATTCATTGAGTAAGTCGGGATCTCCGAAATGCAGGATAACTCAGATAAAACAAAACTTTACCTGGGTTTCGACAGAAGCTGTTGAATAAATTTATCCCCCGACATCCGATGACGAATCAACCGGAGCCATTCATATTTTTGTCGAAAGTGAAGAATGTGCCTTAACTCCTGTCAGTGCACATGGAGAGCTAGTACTTGTCAAAAACAAGTGTACACGCATTTCTGCCATTGGAAACATTCCACCCTCACCATCTGTGAGCTTAGAAGTTGAAGTCACAGTAGATATGACACACATAACCACACACCTTCCCTTCTATGAAGGTGATGAATACCCAAGAAAACATTGGTTCGTTTTCGAATCAATATGGGAAGCTAACACTATTTCTAATGAAGAAAGAAAAATGACATAGTTTGCGGGTGCCCTTCGGAAACGAGCACTCATGTGGTACATTACTTTTAAAGAAACGACGCCCACTTCATCAAAAGCTTAGATCAAACAACAATTTCTGTCTTTCTTGTAGACCCCAGATGCCAAATATCTCGCTGCCAAGAAATTGAAGACGACAACTCAGAAACCAACAGAGACTGTAAGGGACTATGATAAATGATTTAAAGATATGCTAATCCAGATTGAGCACAACATTGAAGAATATTTATTAGCCCAATGGTTCGTGGCTGGACTGATACATAGAATTAGAGTGCACATATGTTTCACTGATTTTAAAACATATGAAGATACTTTGACAAAATCATTGCAGATAGAAATGGATGATGACTACCCTATATCCCCTGTCTACCACCGCATCGAAGAACAGTTGGAAAGTATGCAAAAATATATTCACAAAATCAATTTGTGAGGTGTTGATCTTTGGTGCACAAAATGTTCAACAGTTGATCATACAAAAGATTATTTCCGACAAGATGACCGTCAACAGGATGTCAGGTTTGCACAAACAAAATTTTTCTATGACATCTGCCAAGAACATGACTCGCACGCAATGAAATATTTTTCCTACAACATGAAAAACGATCAAGCTCGATGGTGCGATATATGCGAAGTCAAATCTCATTCCACAGTCGAATGCATCTTAAATCTAAAGAACAAACAAAATTACCACGCAGTCTATCAAACCAATGCTATCGACCAAAGGAATGATCGAAACGACAAGAACGATGACCAACGATACGACAGAAGAAATGGAAACTTCATCGTCGAGGAGGATTTCAATATCGTGGATGAAACATCGAAAATTGAGCTCCTCGACCACGTCGATGACTACAATTCTTTACATGTCTGAGTGAAGACCATCTTTTTGTCAACTGTCCCTTCAAGGATCAGACAGATCTTAAATTTTGTACCAAGTGTGGGGTGGGTGATCACTTCTTGGAGGATTTCCCCACAATACTTGAGAAAATTACTAGTAAAAAGAATGTTAACATCTTTTCTAACTAGTGTTATAAAGTCTGATATTGTTAAAACTAAGAATCTTTAGATTGTAACTCGTCAAGGAACTAAAATTGGTGCCGATAATCCACAAATTAGAAAAATCAAAAGTAAAGATGACTATCCTAATCCAATTGCACAAAATCACTTATATAATAATGCTGCAAAAATATTTCAAGAGTTAGCATCACAAGAAGACAATGATGAATTTCAACAAAGCCATGTTAATGAACTTTTCAATTTAATAACCAAGGAAGAAGCTGTCGCAAAATTTATAGACCTATTACACAACATTAAAAGTAAATCGGTCGAAGGAAAACAAACTAAAAATGTCTTTCAACTAAGTCAGAGGGATAAAAATGATGCAGACCCATTTGTCGAATTAGAAATCGAACGATACTCTGTTCGACAAGTCGTCCTTGAATTCAGATCACAAGAAAATATCATGACTAGAGATACTTGGGAACATCTTGGTCAACCAAAACTACATGAGTCGGGCATCTATCTTAATCTAGCCGACCAAGGATTGATCGAACCAATTGGGGTATGGAAAAATGTCAACACATCCATCATGGGCATAACTACACAAGTTTACTTTGAAATTATTAACCCAAAAGAAGGCTCCAATTCCTTTCCTACCTTAGTTGGCCCACCATGGGGAAGGAAGATGAAAGCTTCAATTTATCTTGATAAAGATAGAATAAAAATTAAAGTAAAGGGGAAGAAAGCGATTGTGCCCATTCAACCTTCACAAGGATAGCCTTGGATAGAACCTATTGATGATGACATGGACATTCAACGGCTATATTAAGTAGAATCAGAGTGCACATATGTTTCACTGATTTTAAAACATATGAAAATAATGAAGACTATATTGAGACTAATGCTTAAGGAGAGATCCACCTCGGAAACCCTGCATCAGTCGGATATAATTCAAATGCTGAACTCTATGACTGGAAAATAGAGAATTATGAATTACAAGCACGAGAATGTCGAATAATTGAAGTCATCCCCAAGAAGAAAATCCAACACTGATTTTCTGTCTCCATCATTCCAAATATTTTTGAAATAAAAATCAGAGAATATCCGAGGCTCACACCAGTGAGACACTGAGAAATGCGTGGTCGGGTATTCCCCCATTGAGATACAAAGAACGAGAATCACCCGCATTCCATGTCGAGGAAGTATCAAAGAATATAGGAGAACAAGGTCGATTTCAGAGTTTGGCCAAAACGTTCACAAGTCAAGCTACAAGATGGTGGGTTACACAAAGGAAGAGAAGAGAAAAATCCGACAAGAACAGTACAAAAATCAACACAAGTATAAGTTCATATGAAACCAGACGACAACACTCGGTTCATGAAAATCGACACGAAAATTATAGTCAAAATGGAACAAGTCGAAAATAAACCGTCGAACAAAATACTTGACCTACCCGACACGCATCCGACCATTACAACACCAACTAACGGGAAAAGTTAAGTCATCAAACCCAACATAAAGAATAAAAGAATCGGTATGTAGCGAACAAAGTACCGACCAACTGTCAATCAAATTTATTGCCACCATTAAAGTCACAATTAATACAACCAACCAATACGCGCTCACCCGTGCCTCACAATTTTGATACAAATACTGAACTGGAAGAGGCTTGGATGTTATTCTGCCAAGATCTCGAGCAAGAAATCACCGCTACTCCCTAAAATACAGAACTGACCACCAAAACAGAAAATCCTGCAAACAAAATGTCTCCCAGGAAATCTTAAGCAACCACACGATTTGCAGCTTCGAAAGTTCGACAACTGGAAGAAGCAGATAGAGCATTAAAAGTTCGACTCTAGAACGTCCGTAATGCAAAAATTGTGGAACAACAATGGAAAAGAATCTGGAATGAAATTTTGGACTAGGGAAAGGAGCCCAATGGCCGATGGCAAGAGGAAGCTCAGAAAATACGAGCAAGCACCATATTGAACTATATTCACGCACCCTTGGTCGATAGATTTGGAGGACTCAAGGAGGTGATAGCGCAGTTTATTCTGAGCAGATACCACAATGGAAAATTCTACTTCAACAAACCAGTCGAGATCAATGGTGACCTGATCTATCAGATCATTGGATTATCAAATAAAAGGGATAGAGTACCTATTCAACCAAACCTTGCCTTAATTCAAGAATTCATAGGTACCCCTGCAGGAAAATATTCCACAGGGTTAGTTGTCAACCAAATCATCTATGGCACACATAAAATAGTGGTGAGAATTGTGTCAGCCGCGCTAACCAGTACTGGTCGAGGATCCAACCTCAAAATAGATATGCTTGATGTCGTGCAGAATGTGGAAACAAAAGCAAAAATCTACCAATGGGTTGATCACTTGGTGGAGATTGTTCGACATATCTGCCATAAATTCCAAGAGGAGGGATCCAACATCTGTTATCGCTCGTTGATCATTTGGATTGCAATGGCTCACCTTCGACCCACATGCGATAAAGAGTTCATTGCATCCTCGGGGCCAATAATGTGGAACTTCCGTGCATTCTCACAAGGTGGAAGTCGACTCGGTGCGGCGACATCTAAACTTTGGCTTGAAAATTGGTTCCAGGCATTAAAAATCCAAACACTTAGATGGAGAGTACCACAAAATGTTTGTAGAAGTCTTACGACGACCGCACATATCCAGGTAGCACTCAACCACACGTCGGTATGGTATCTAGAGGGACTCAAATTTTATCCTACTATCGAAAGAATATTTAAAGAACTACGCTGACAGTCCAATACCATCATTAAAATACCACCACTAGAAAAATTGGTCGACCAACCTGTTGGTTGTGGAGCTAGATATTCTAGTCTCATAGATGATATTGTATTAGCCGTGTTTGTACCCCAGTTTTATATAATATGTAGGTGGATTGTACAGTCACCCCAACGGGGGGGGTGTGGGGGGGGCATCGCCCCCCCACGGGGTTCCAGGGGGGACCATCCCCCCTGGCTGGGGGGTCCAGGGGCAGCGCCCCCGAAGAAAATTTTTGGGGCTGTTTTCACCAGCTGTTTTGTGGGCCCATGGTTTTGGGTATCCCGTGGTATTTTCCCATTGTATTTCCCTTATAAAATAAAGACATTGTAATACGGCTAGGGAATGATGATGTATTAGGTTTTATGCATTGTAAAGATCTCTGAGATCAAGAGAGAGACTGTGAAACATAGAAGAGGAAGTGCAACGGTTGTGCTGCAGGTTGTATCCCTTCACCTTGCTGGACAATAATAATAATAAGGACTGGAAAATTTAGTGTGGACGTAGCCCAAGTTGGGTGAACCACGATATATCTATGTCTCTCTTGTAATGTGTATGCGTGATTATATTTGCATTTCTGTTTATTGTTATTGCTCTGCAATCCTGTTTTTCTAACACAACCAATAGTCAAACCTTTGACAGATGCCGAGAAAGAAAAAGACTATGAAGTCTGAATCTACCTCAACACATTTATGATGATGCCTGAGTAGATTGTCGACATCAATCCTCTAGGGATTGCGATGACTCCTCACCAGGAGCCAGTGGATACATCTGACCCGTCAGATGATAATACTTAGTTCGATACTCCACTCCCAAAATATGCATTCAAAAAATAAAACATATGTCGCATAGCCGATGAGATATTCAGGGCACGACAGAACATAATGCACACAACACAAGGAAAAGGGAAGCGAAATCTTATACTCTAGGAGCCGACATAAGAAGATAATGCTGAAATTTTCGACTGTGCAGCACAAATATTGGAAGATGCTGCCAAAAACAAAATATCTATAGAGGAGTAGCTAGGGAAATTCCTTACAGAAGAAAATCAACAACAGGTACAGGCACCACCGAGCAAGAAAGTAAAATTCATAGACAGAACACATGTTGACCTCACTAACAGTCCATCACTGCCATCCCCAACTGCTATTATGGAAGAAGATAGACCAACTACTTCGACTACTGTCACCCCACCACTCACTACTGCTTTGGTTTTTAGCCCCAGTTTTGTACAGTAGCTCCCCGCTCCCCTTAGAAAAAAAATATAGATTGACTTCGACCTACAAGAATTCATTGACCAACTATCGACAATCCTCCTCGACTGGAAACAACTTATCATAAAGAAACCATTCGTAGCTGAATCCAACTCGCCACCTGACTTAACTCCATTAGATTTCCATATCGCTGAACAAATGCCACCACCATCAACCTCCATTCCAACCATCATCGGATATACCAAAACCATCATAGAGAAAAACCCCAACCCTATAAGTGAGGTTCCATCACAACAAACATACACCCTTACACCCATTCCAATTGACCAGTCCACTACACCTCCATCACCGAACCCCTTATTTCAGGATGTCGTCAACCAGTTGGATACCACCGAGATACCACTGGACAATTTCAAAACTCCCTAACCGCCTGCTGAAACTGCCGCAACAAGTAACCAATAATTTCCTTCATCGCAGGAAAACCCGACCTGAACCGGTAATTATGATCTACCTCACTCCCCACCGCCAGAACTCGGCACAACCGACCTACCAACTTCCCCATCGACTGCTTCCACACTACCGCCTACTTCCCCACCACTGAATGAACCAAATACAATCGAATACCCAACTCCAGTCGACGAACTTGAAAGTCCAACCCCACCTAATGTTGACTCAACTCCTGCAGCACTAGCATAATAACAAAATGAAGAAACACACTCGACATGAGATAAAGAGGTGACGGACAAAGAAAAGCCCACATAAAAGCATACATAACTTCAAAATACAAAGGAAAAAGTGTCAGAAAGGAAAAAGAAAAAGAAAAGAAGAGAGAAGAAGAAGAAAGAAAAAGAATAGCAGAAACAACAATAACATATGCAACGCCTTCAGCAGAAGCCTATACTCACTATCCATCTAGATCAGATGGGTCCTATTGCCACTTTTGACCCTAGACAGGATAAAGAAGAAGAACTAGTTCTACTCGCAGTCGCTATCGACTGAGAGTGCAAGAAAATAAGAAATGAAGACAAAGAGCGCATTGAAAAACTACAAGTAGAGCAATCTTCATTTTTAGCTAAGTGTGAAAACTTAGTACAACAAATAGTACCACAAGTAATACCACTCTCATCGAGAACCGACACCGAAAAAATGCTCGACAAAGAATATTCCTTATTTGAAAATGCCATGTCGACTCTCCACACACAACTGACTAAGGAACGACATGATCAAGTAGAAGAAACCTCTATTATCATGACAAACTAGTATACATACTTCATAGAAGAACACAATCTTTTATCACAATATGCCACATAAGCTACTACGACCACATAAGTATTATGCAATTGGTATACACATTATGGAAATGTGTTTGTTGAAATGCAGATAACCCGTGATCTTATTAACAACCTCCAACGACAACGACAAGACGCTGATGAAGCTTTCACACAAATCCTTGATGACCAAATTAGTATGGAGCATAGAAGTCTAGCAACTATGGAGAATAAAGAAGATCAATGGATCACACAAGCTCGATTAAGCTTGAAAAAATTTGACAAGATCATACCACAGCTTCATTGCCTGCTCTCCATTACCGACAACAAAATACTCGTATTAGGGAAAGACATGATCAATATTCAAGATCGACCGATTCATGAAAAAATGGGGAACTTATCTAGCCTTAACACCCTTACTATCGATATTCAGAATGCACTCCATGAGTGGGAATATTTTCATAATCACCTGTCAATATATGCATAAGCCATTGTTGAAACCTGTGTCCAACAACAATTGTCTACAAGCACCATTCAGTACCAATAGTAATGATAAAAATTCTCTCATTACTCAATTCTGTTTTATTTTTTCAGTTTAAATCTAGTTTAGTTAGCATCTCCCTATTTCTTCGGGACGAACAAAGGTTTTGTTGTGGGGGACATATTGGAGGAGCCTAGGTCGGCTGCCTGATTGGGTCCTCCATCTGACCACTTCGTAGAACATGTTGAACTGACGTGTCGACTAGGTCCTCCATTCGAACACTACATGTCGAGTCAGTTAGTCACATCGGTTAGTGAACCAACGGGTCGTTATGTAACTGTCTGTAAACTATATATATAGGTTGGAGAGCCGGATACAGGGTGGTGCTCAGATATTGTATTGTACTTTGGTTCTGAGTATATATAAAGACTTGTTGGCTCTTCCACCATTACTTATCTTGTGTTCATATATATATAATTGCTTGTTTAATCTATATCATGTATCGTTGGTAACTCTGCAATCCACTTAACTGCAATAGTTGAGCAGCTGCTTTCGGTAGTGCACCAAAAGCCTCTGTATTTCCACAACAAATCCTAGTGCCATTGCATTGAATTCATTGGAGAAATCCAATAAGGTCTAGCCAGGTGTGAAGGATTCGGATAAAAGTTCATACTATCCTAAAGCAGTGCTTAGTAGTAGTCTACCTCCTTATTGAGATTTTTTTGCAGGTTATTCAAATTTTTTGATTGCAACAACAGTTGCAGCAGTTACAACAGTTTTTTGTAGTTGCAACAGTTTTTTTGGAGTAGCAACAGTTTCACCTTGTATTCGCTCGAGCAGTTGTAATGGACAATTCAAACTCTCCTCTCTCTCCCAGGATCCTAACACCCTTCAATTATCTTGATTGGAGGGATGATATGCATATGGTATTGCAAAACAAATCATTGTACATGGTGACAATGGGGAAGGATCCCGAACCAACATCAGCTGTGGATAAAACCAAGTATCTAAATAGATTGGATGAAGCACTTGGTTTCATTTGTATTCATATTTCCAGATATCTAATCTTCCACATTGAAGGATTGAAGAATCCAAGAGATTTATGGTTGAAGTTAAAGACCCTCTTCGGAAAACAAGATGAGCTAAGAGACCATATTCTGGAAAATGAGTTGATTGCTCTACAACCGAGTAGTTTTGAGACCATTCATTAGTTCGTTTCAAAATTCAAATATATGGTTATGCAATGCAAGAAGTGTGGCATTGAGAAGAAGGATGAGCAACTGGTGCTATCCATTCTGAGCAAGCTAAGTCCTGAGTTCTCTATCTTTGTATCTACCTTCCATTCTGGGCGAATGTCAATCCCTGGTTGGAAGATTCCCTCCTTGGATGTTTTCATTGAATCTCTCATCCAAGAACAAGATAAGCTAATCCAGATGGGCACCTTGAAGGGCTCCAAAGATCAAGCTCTTATATCTGGAGAACCAAAAAGTGCAAATGGGAAGGGGGAGCACAAAGGAAAGGATAAGAGGCAATTTGAACCCAAGCATAATTCCAAGTCAAGTCCATCCAAAGGATCCTCTAGCTCTAAGAAGGAAAAACAAAAGGGATTTGAGAAATCCAAGTGTTCCTATTGCAAGAAAGGAAACCACCCAGAGAGATCTTGCATGCAAAAGAAGATAGATCAGATGACCAAGATTCTTGAACATCACAACATTTCCCTCCCAAAAGGTGCAAGAGAGATTGATTCTGGAAGTGAGTCTGATGGTCATGAGATATGCCATGCACTGAAGGATGGGTTTTCAAAATCACAAGCCCTCCTCATAGATTCAGGAGCCTCCAACCACATGGTTTCCTCCAGCAAATCATTTTATTCTCTAGATCTCAAAGATGGTTCGATTATTCACATGGGAGACAACTCTCATATCTTTGCTAAAGGGAAGGGCACAGTACATATGGAGCATGGAAAGTTCAAGAATGTTCTATTTGTGACTTCTTTGTTGGCAAATTTGTTGTCTGTATATCATATGACTCACACAGGTTCACCGAAGAAAGTGGTCTTTGGTCTTGACATAGTCGAGATTATAGAGATATCTACTGGGAATATTATAATGAAACGGTTTGCAAACCATGCCTCCAAGGAATATGAATTCTCACATTTTTTCCATACTCTCTGCCTACCCCATCAGAATTTGATGAAGATCAGAGTGATAATTTTCGTATTGTTGGTTTTAGCTTGAATTATGTTTACACATGTCATACATGTATTTATGTCTATCTCCTCAAAAACAGTAAATGACTTTCATTTGTGATTTTATTTTTAATTGGGCACCTACTTGATTGCATTAAATACTAAGGCGATTTTTATTGCTAGTTTTATATTAATTGTCAATTTGGTTGGTGCATTTATAAGTTTAGCTCATTTGTGAAAATATGGCTACATAAATATAAAAAAATATGAATATGAATATTAAATTATGTTGAACTGCATGAATAGAACCTCTTGATAATTATAAAGGTACCCATGAAATTCGTAGTAGTTTGCTCGCCAATTGTGCAAAATTACATGGTTATCTCATATATGTAATCATGGATTTATTTGGATGCAACAAGACGTGGTATCTTATTGAAAGTATTACTAAGATTTGAATAACCTTATCATTGATTATTATACTTTTACTCCTTGAAAAAAGAATCCATACCAAATTTATTCCATGAAATGTGAGCTTTGCTTCGTATTCTTTACTTGTATTGGAAATTGATATAATGTGAAGGGTCTAGACTTGTTGGATTGTATATATAACTAGCATTTGCCCCAAGAGGGGCAAAAGGAACGCCGAGAGGAAAAGAGGACAAGGAAATAAAGTTAGTTTGGGTAGATTATGGGCAATAGGTCATACTGGCATCATTGAAACGGAAAATAAGATCACAATTTAAGTATGAATCTTAGACTAATTAATAGAAGCACCTCCAAACATGATGTAAACAATTTCAAAGTAACCTTGAAAGCTAACAAGGTGAGGCAAGTGAAAATAAAATACAAATAGGAGACATGTAACACTAGTTCAACAAGAATAGGAGATATCCATATCTACCTAAAGGATCTATATCCCTCCTCAAGTGATCCTTGAAAATTCTAATAGTCTTATCGTAGCTTCTTAATGAATTATTTCAAGAATGAAATTGCATCACAACAAACATCATCGAGTGTATATGGGATTGAACTATCTAAAAAGTAAGTTTAAGCTTATGCTTAAGAGATTCTTGACCCTCAACTACTAACTTACAGCTGTAAAGGATACACACTGTTATCACAGTTTTTGTTCCACAAGGTTGGAAGCGTTTTAAGACAATAAAATGAGGAAAGCATTTTGTTATAGGTTTATTGAAATGATGAAAGAATGCCTTGTTTGATCCTAATGAATTGGTTAGCTGCCGATTTTGGTGAAAATTGTTGAGTTGCTCCGACTGTGCATTGAAACGCGTCGGCGTAACTCGATAAATTGCATCGATCTTCTCACGCTAACTGTTTCAAAGAGAAAAGACCGACGAAAGCGGTTGGTGACGAAATCCAAGAGCGCTGAAACTTCGGCGAAGATAGGTGAGTTCGACGATCGGAGAGAAAAGTTTGGCGAAAGTGGTCGGTGACGAAAGACAAGTGTGCCAAAACGGTCAGCAGAGATAGGTGAGGTCGCCGATCGACGGAAAATATTGGTAATTGCTTCGCACTGAGGTGCGATGACGTGTTTCAGAGAGGTTTGATGAGTTGTGGCGATGCGTATCGGCGACGAAAGGCAAGTTCGCCAAAACAATTGGTGCAAAAGGACAATTTATCCTATCGGAGAGAAACTCTAAGTGCACTGAAATGGTTGGAGCAAATAGGTGAGTTCTCCTATCGGAGAGAAAAGTTCGGCGACGGAACGCAAGTGTGTCCAAACAGTCAATGGAGATAGGTGAGTTCGTCGATCGGAGAGAAAAGTCCAGCGAAAGCGATTGGTGACAAAAGCCAAGTGCGCTAAAACGATCGGCGGAGATAGTTGAGTCCGCTTCGGCATGAAAGCTTTCCCCCGCATCGATGCCGCAAAAATGCCACCGCAAAGGCATTTTTAAGGATATATTTAAATATATATATCATCGTTTCATTTTCAACTCCCCATTATAAATCCATTTCATCATTGTGAATTAAATATATTTATATCTTTATAGAAAAGGCAAAACAAATATTTCAAATGTGTTCCAAAAAGAAAAAGAAAAAAATATTTCAAAGGTGTTCCAAAAAAATAAAAATAAAAAAAACATCTTCAGTACAAAAGATAAAAGAATTAAGAAAAAAATAAAAAATATAAAAAATTGTCAACTAAATATGTTTATATCTTTACAGAAAAGAATAAAAATTCTAAAATATTGTCAACTAAATATATTTATATCTTTATTGAAAAGAAAAAAAACCATATTTCAAAGGTGTTAAAAATAACATAAAAAACATCTTCAGGAAAAAAGATAAAACAATTAAGAAAAAAATAAAAATTTTAAAATATTGCCAACTAAATATATTTATATCTTTATAGAAAAGATAAATAAATTATATATTTCAAAGGTGTTCCAAGAAAAACATAAAAACCATCTTTCAGAAAAAAAAAGTGTTAAAAAAAAACATTTTGAAGAAAAATAATAAAATAATTAAGAAAACAATAAAGTTACTGTAAGCATCAATGCAATTCATTTTTTATGTCCATTAAAATTGAAGTTAAGTTGTGTACAAGTTCAAAGTAGTGAAATAACTAGAAAGGCAATAAAGAGTTTTTTTCTCCATTCAATTGTATTTTTCACATTAAGTAAATGCACGCAAGTAGCTAATTAACCTTTTTTCCTAAAATAAAATTCATCTTATAAAATTCAATTATCAACCAATAAAATTTTCTTGAGAAGTATTTTCCCAAACACTCTCAATAATCTTATGATAAATTATGATAAATAATATAGTGAAGCATCCTATCTCAACACCTTTCTAGAGAAATTCACTAATGTGAAGATTACAAGGTCATCATCATCCAGCTCTTCCAAATGTCAAAAAGCCATGCAGTTATTTAACGATCTGGAGAAGGAGGATATCAAGCTCTTTAAAATAGTCTAAACAATAATATCCTTAAGAGTCCTACCACAAACATATATGGTACATAGAAGCAAGAGTTGCAAAATAGAAGAGGCTACTATGTTAAGTGCACCACTAAAGTTTAAGATTAGTAATATGTGCATCGTTTACTTGAAGTGAAAACAAGTACAAGGAATGGCAAAATGAACGTGGAATGGAAGGGCCAACTTTTCTACGACACAAAAACTGTTATAGTGAAAATTAAACAAACCACCCTTTCATATGAACCAGTAGATAAATCACATACATGATCAAATACTAACTTTAAAGGTTGAACATACAAGTAATACTGGACGACTACACATTACACTTTCAAAATGTGACGAGCATTGTATTGTCAAGCTTACTTGATTGCATTTTGCAATTAATTTTTGTTAAGGTCTTTTCATGGGAATCACTAAATTTTCTTCTTGGAATGGCCTATAGCTGTATTAGCTCTAGGTTCAAACAACAATCAATTGGGAAACATACCCTAAATAAATTTGTCCCTAAAATGGATCTGGGACGGGTATGTAGAATGAATGTGCTTTTTGTGAACCTCATAATGTTGTGAAGTATGATTCCTTTCGGTATCAGAAACCACTGCTATAAAGGATAATGCAAAAGCCAGGAAATGAAGACCACTAAGTTGTAAACAAGAAGACAAATTCAATTTTAAAAAGAGCAATTAGTTGGCTGAGCATTAAATCCTACGATAGCCATAACAATCTAGGGCTATTTGCATAGATATAAGCCTCTATGCAAAGCATAAAGGAAACTTCTATGCAAAGAAGAAAGGTAACTAAGGTATTATATCATAATACAATTATTGTAACTGTTCGGGCAAAATATGAGAATGACATTTCTATTGCCTACATCAAAATGATGGACACTTTAATTGTTATACATCAAGAGGGATTGACACTTTTAATTCACTTTTAACAAGAGTAATCACTAAATGAACCTCCTAGAATCTTCCACTTCATCACAAACAACAACCATCATTGCATAAAATATGTTTTATCATTTATTTACAAAAGCATATTTCAAACTTATGAAACATCCAAGTTTTATTATTATATATGTATTATAATTAACAATCGCTCCATAGATTTAGATTTGAAATGACCTCTCACCATAAATCTATATGAATCATATAACACTAACTTTATTCTCATATTAGGTCGCGATGCATAAAAAACAAAAGTACATGGTATAACCAACAATAAAATTAATAAACAAAGAACCTTACCCTTCATTAGGGAAGGAAACATGCTTAAAAAAAGTAGCAACAATAGTGACCCTAAAAAAAACTGATATATCTCAAATTATTTTATATTATATTTAAGGAAGCATCAATACCTCCATGCTGTAAGTTATCCTTTGAATGTGTACGCATATAGGGATAGATATACCACTTAATAATTGCTTTGGTACTACTAATTCTTTTATAAACTTAAACACCTAGTTATATTATCTAATTCTTTTATAAACTTAAACACCTAGTTATATTATCTAATTCTTTTATAAACTTAAACACCTAGTTATATTATCTAATTCTTTTATAAACTTAAACACCTAGTTATATTATCTAATGTTTTGAAAAGCATGACTCTTTCCGCAATTGATCTACCAACTACCATGTTTGTTATATATATATAAAATAATAATAATAATACTAATACTAATAATATTTATAATAATATTAATTATCTTATACCTAATAAGTTTTGAATGTTTATATTATATATTACATAGAATTAATAATGATTTTAATTATTTATTGATGTTTAAATATTATTTATATAAATCAATAATAAATGTGATAAATAAACATGCTTAATTATTTAAATTTAAATTAAATAGTGATGTCAAAAATATTTATGTATATTTTTGAAAAAGAAAGTGTTATTAATTTAAAATATGAATACAAAACTTTCAACCAAAGTATTCCATAACTAAATATACCTGATAAGTAATTTTTCAAATAACATAGAAAGTAACAATTTCAATAAAGTTTCAAACACATGTTTAACTTAAATGACACATGTATTATACATTAGCAAAACAACCTCTTTCTAATGGATCTTATTTAAAAGAATATGATACCAAGAGAACCATACGAAACTTAAAGCCTTAGCACTCATGAGCAATAAAACAATTCCAAACAAACCAACATAGAGTCTCAAGACCTAATCACAAAGTTGTTAAGTATCAATAGTGAAACCTAACACCTAACGTCAAGAGGCACTCCTTGAAAGGAAAGATTTGGAAAACAAGAATCCATGCAAAAATCCATTATATGTAGGAGATCCTAGAGGATCATACCGTGCAACCTTGATTTACCCACTTAGCCTCCTCATATTAAAAAGTCCCCGTCTTTTATTCAACTTCTCTTGGAAAAGGATGTGATTACTAAATGTAGATAAATCTATTCAGGCTTATAGATCTAAAAAGGTTCTCATACCTCCACCCCCATTCTCCCAAATACGCTTCAAAGTAAACATGTTATCTCATTAGCTAGAATCATTTATTAAATACTTTGAATGGTCAAATTATCATTTCACATCAAAGCCATATTCACAGGAAATATAGTGTGATATTTTCAATAGCCAAGCACCCTCATCATAGAGACATTTCCTTACATAAATCACTTTATTAAAAAGTCTCTCATGGAATATGTTTAAATGGGTTAAAATGAGAAGTTGTCACTTTTCAAAGCTAAACCAAATGACAAGCCAAATCCAATGCTCTTATAATACCATTCCAATGCCAAGAAAGGGTCATAACTATCTTCTTCCAAGCTTCCCAAATACTTCCTAAAATAGAGGAGACGTTAATTTTGAAGTCACACAAGGATGGAATAGTATAGTCTGCCACAACCCAGAAACAATTAAGCCCATGATGTGGAATTCAAACAAGGATCGAATTTGTCATGCTAGTTTTACAAATGGATGTTGTATAGTTTGTCACAACCTAGAAACAATTAAGCCTGTGATGTGGAATTGCAAGAATTCTAGGATGATTTGGGATTGTAATACTTATGAATACAATACCCTTTGTATCGCTCCACTTCATTGGTAATAGATTGTGTTTGGGATTGAGTGGATAATTCAGTAGGCTAGCAAAAGTATGTGGGATGTGATCAGACTAATCAGAGCCTCCTTATGGAAGAATTGTTGCCATGCAATTTTTCAAGAGCCGATTGTCATTCAACCTCGCAAAAGTTTCTACATTCAACTCAAATTTGGCTATTTGAATTTCGGACAAAGGGCACACATTTTGGGAAAGATATCGATACTTTCCGACATGCAGCCGAGTCAGATATGCTTGCTCTCTTTGTTTATGTAGGCAGGGGGGGAAACCAAATCAACCGCTATGTGGCACCTGGATGTGCCACTGTTGTTACATGTTGATTTCTACTATAATATATGATGCATTTTAAACAAAGATATATATGGGACATATTTTGAATCAATGGGGAATTTAATTGAATGCTTCATCAACCACAAACCAAGCAGAGGTTGATTGATGCATTGATATAAATAGGTGGCACCGGGCACACAACAGGGAGAAACAATGAGCTAGAAAAAACATTTAGACCAAAGTACCACAATGGTGATTAATACAAATTTTAAAATAACAATTTTTGGCTCAAGAATTGTCTTCAATTTGATGTGTGGCATGATCATTATTGTGTAATCTCCCTCAGTCCTTCCAAACATATGTGGTTTCTCACCATGTTTATCTTCAAAACTCACCACCAAAATACGTATAAAAATTGCATGTCTTTAGATCCTCTTCTATTTAAATCATCATCGCATAGTCATAACTAAATATTATTATGCATGCACATCCTCACCTTATAATATCAATTGGGTCAAGGGGCAGAGGCAACCATAAATTATCAAATGTATCAAGACGGAAAGAGTAGGAGACAACTATAAGTAAGCCTTATATTAAATTTACCATACAAATATTTAATTGGCACTCTCATATGATATTTGATGCATTGGATTGTGTGATCTTCTTATGACTCCTTACCAATGTGATTGTAAGGCCTCTTTGATGGTGAAGTCCATAATTTTAAGTCATCTTCCTCATTCTCATGCTGCTTGCGTGAACGTAGTAGCGGGGAGTATTAAAGCGCTGTGATGTGAATCACCCTCCCTTGTCCTAGTCGAATTCATGTTTTTATTCAATCATAAAAGTTAAAATTTATTAAGCATCCCTTAATCAATCTATGATTAATTTAGAAAAAAAAATAAAAATAGAAATTTAATTGAAAATTTTAATATAATCCTACATTACAATCCTATATGTGTGAAATAATAAAATAAGTTAAATCTTAATAGTTTAAATTTTATTTTTTATTATTTTACATATGTAGATTTACATTTTTAACAAATATCCATTATATGAAACTTCTTCCAATTTTTTAGGAGTATTGATTGGTATTGATTATATGCAAGGGATTCTTATCATTTTTTATGTCCCTATTCATCACTTGTGGGTAAATATTGTTCTCCCTTTTAGAATTTTGAGTTACATCTTTCAAATCTTTTACATCCACTTTATTTTGTGGATCACATTGGTTTATGTCTTTTATAAGGAAAAATGTATCCGCGAATAAAAAAATTAACTTATTTTATAATTATATTTATGTTTTACAAATTATATATATTTTCTCATATATACATATATAGTTTTATATTAACTAATATTTTTTTATTAATAAGTGTTACAAACATGACATTTTTTACAATCAATTATAAAAGTCCCAATTACCAAAGTAATAATTTTAACTATTTTCTTAATGTTATATTTAATTTATTTTATCTACAAATATAATTTTCTTTGAAATATAATATTATTGCTATAATTTTCAAGTTAGGTTTATATCTTTTATAAGGAAAAATGTATCCACGAATAAAAGAAAAACTTATTTTATAATTATATTTATGTTTTACAAATTATATATATTTTCTCATATATATATATATATATATATATATAGTTTTATATTAATTAATATTTTTTATTAATAAATGTTACAAACATGACATTTTTTACAATCAATTATAAAATGTCCCAATTACTAAAGTAATAATTTAAACTATTTTCTTAATGTTATATTTAATTTATTTTATCTATAAATATAATTTTCTTTGAAATATAATATTATTAATATAAAATATTTTAAAATATCTATAATAATTTGAATTATTAAATATTTTAAAATATCTATAATAATTTGAATTATTAAATGGTGAAATAAATTCAAATTCTCTTTCTTTTATTATTAATATAATTTATATTTAATTTAATTTTTTTATATATTAATAAATATAAAATTTTAAATTTTAGCTATCCAATATTAATTATATTTTTTATTTTATTTTATGAGCTCTAAATTTTATTGAAAGCTCTGACTTTGAGGAGCAACGTCGAATTGATCCTGAATACTTGGCTTACCATTATTTTCATAACTTAAACCTAAGGCTTCCGCTGGAAGGATGCCAAAAAATTGATCGTGAAGGATATTTACGGTATGAACAACAACAACAGGCTTTTCACATTTGAACAGAAACTGCCAGAAAGAATGGTTGATGGTGACAGATGGAAAAGGACGGATTCTCATTCCCATGCTCGTTGTCCACACAAAATCCATGAGAAAGCTGAATTCACTGATTACTCAGTTTCATCCTGCAGTAGTGAATCTTCTACTTCCACAACTTATAGTCCAGGCGAAATCCATGAGAACGACTTTATTGATGATTCAGTTTTACCCATGAGCCGATGCCCTTCTGAGAAAGAAAAGTTATTCACATTATGGGTTGTTCATATTTATTAGGAACACGTTGGGAATAGTCCAAAGGGTTTGCAGTCCTCGAAGCCCAATCGTTGTCCAACTAATGACTAGGAATCCAAGATGTATAAACAAGTTGAATTAAATTTGTGAAAACATTTGATTTATTGAGATCCTTAGATGACAGTAACAATAGGTCGTTTTTCTCTCGACTTGTTCTTCCTTCCAATGGCCTGTCAGAGCTTCCGTTTACTATAAATGATTTGGCATGCCGAGAATTTACATAATCACATCGTGGTAATGAAGCATTTTCAAACTATTTGCAGGTAACGTTGGTTCATGAAATTTATGTTTCCATTAATAAATTCTCTTGTCAACACTAAAAAATGAGAATCGGGAACTCGTACTTTAAATTTCATTTAATATAAATATTTAAAAAAAATTTAAAAAACATTCATATACAAAGTCTTTTCACGCTGAAAACTAATAAGGTTGAGAGTAAGTTTCAATCTAGTTTGACAGAAAAGATACTCAAAAATTATAGAACCAAACATTTAGAAATTGATGAAAATTTGTATTATAGTGTTGGGTTAAATTCTTAGTGAAATGGAAAATTGAATCTCTTAAATAACCTGAAAATTAAATGCATAAGATTAATGTCATTCTCATGTTAAAGTTAAGTGTAAATCCTTAAGTGAATACATACACCTCAAAATGTGTAATTCTTCAAACTTAATATCTAAGTGGAAGGAAATTTATATTATGAATTTTAGTGAAGATTTAGTAAATTTAATAGAACATATATCTTTGACATATGAACAAAAAAATGTTGGTAAAAAAGTTAGTGTACAAAAGTAAATATAACTCTTAATAAATTTTACCAAAAAAAAAACTCTTTAAAACTTAAATTCTAAAATTCTAGGAATTGTAAACAAACTATATTATATTATTAAATCCTTAATAAAATGGAAAAATGGATCTCCCAAAGAATTTGAGAACTAAATGCGAGGCCATTGCAATTCCTATACTAAGGATTATACATACATCTTAAAATGTAAGATTTATTTCTAAGGAATTCCATATGATGAAGTTGGTTATAAGTCCCAACTTAATTTAGTAGAAGAGATATATGTCAAGACCTCGCACATAAAAGATATACCTCAAGGCCTCGCATATAAGCTAAAGAAATTCCTATTATGAAGCTATGGGAATTTCACATTATAGATACTCTTTCAAACTTTAGCATGCAAGGTATAATTGGAACATTCTATTGGGGAGAGTCCCCGTTTTTTACAAGGACATTCCACCTTGTTAACATTAGGCAAACACCTTAGTCACAAATGAGGAACTATGATGTGGTCTCAAGCTAATTTTGATGGCAAAGTTTCTTAATATATAAAATATTAATTCTTGTACAAACATTGCGTGTGTGTGTTGGTTCTCAATGGAGTTGCAACAATTACATGTGTAGTAATTAAGAGGATATTTTAATTAGTATAAAAAACAATTAAGCTTCAAAATTATGGGTTTTTTTTGGGATAAATTCACTATTCATGGAAACATACCTTGTATACCTCATGTTATGATAGAGTTTAAGATACAAATAGTAAAGAGGAAGTAGTGTTCATCCTTATTAGTGATTCCCTCATACACATATAACCTAACTTGACGCTACAATCTTGTCCATTATGAAGATGAACATCATTCATACACATATAACCTAACTTAACACTACAATCTTGTCCATTATGAATATAAACATCATAAGACTCCTTTGATTAGGAGGTTAAATGGATGATAATTATATTTTTAAGAAATAAATTTATTAAGTCACATGCTTGATTTTATAAGGTTTTTAATATGTCCTTAATTAAGTTGGAAGTATACTTATTAAGTTCAAAATAAAATTGGGGATTTTACTTAATAATATAGAAGTGGTGGTTCTTAATAGTAAACCTAATAGATGAACATGTTAGTTACTTTTAAGATTGCATATTTTCAAGAATTTTTAATACTTAATTATCAGTGAAACTAACATGTTTGAGATTTTGAATGAGTTTAAGGAAAGATTTTGCACCCCATACCCCATTCCCCATAATTACGTTGAGAACTTTGGGTGTGTTACAGCTCTAAGTATGTGTATAGTGACAGGTAAGACAGTTTACCAACTTACTCACTATAGAACAAAAAGAGGGACATAGAGGATGGGAAAAACACACATGGGGTTATGACAACGGTGTCGGCTCTCGATATCATCCATACACGAGTTCAAATCCCGTTCATCTTTACTCGGGTGGGCGTGAAGTCGTATGGATGAGACCATAACAGTTTGGTCACATACGAGGTTGAGGGGCACACAGTAAAAATACTCTTACTCCTCAATGCCATTAGTCTCACATAGAATGTAGCTGAATGATTTATGGTAACGAATCCTAAAATCACTACACGGAATCCCAACACAATAGTAAATTGAGAAATTATTGTTGGAAGGACCCGATGATGTTGTACCTAGATAGTAAAATGAGAAATTATTGTCGGAAGGACCCAACGATATGGTACCTAGACAATTAAGGAAAGAAAGTGTTGTCAGAAGGACCTGACGATATGATACCTAGACGAATAAAATAAATTGATAAATGAACACCTATGTATTTGGCATATAGTATTGCATTAGATTAATTGTGCATGAAATGACAATTTATAATTATGTATTTGGCATATAGTATTGCACTAGATTATTTGTGCATGAAATGTTTATTTGTAATTATATATTTAACGATAGTTAAATATGGATCAAATGATAGATTAGGAGTCATTAACTAGTCAACTCCATCTGCACCCACTAAAATAGCGATTGGAATCCTAGCATTAGGGACATCTAGGAATAAAATGTGGAAAGTATGTGCACTCTCATGAGAGATTGACACATGGATGGGTAAATATTTGTATTAAATAATTTTGCATAAAAGAGTATTTTTGAATGAAAAAATCATTCAAAAAATAATCTAGCATCTCTTAAATCTCAATCGCTTAAATTCATCAAGATCACAATGTGTTTGGAGTAAGGCATTTTTTTCACAAAATTTTAGATAATGAACTTCTATTATTTACAAACTGAAACATCTATTAATCCCTTTGTGCAGTGAAGTATTTAGCATATATAGCAAAATTGCACCATACCTGATTTTATTATATATATATATATATTATAGGTGATGTGTGGAGAGACTTTTTCATTTATAGTTTTAACATGTGTATTCTAATGTATACGAATAGGTGGAGCATTCAAAAGGAGGCTATACATAAGAGTTTTCATGTCTCAAACTTATTTTGTTTATTTTATTGAATAAAGTTTTAAAATAAAAAAAAAAATATAAAAGTTTTTTTGTTTGTACTATAAAATATATTTATTTGAACTGGAAAAATTCCAAGTGAAACCTTAAAAAAAAATTCCTAAAGGCATCACATGTCAATCTCGAATAGCTTAAAATCCGATGTATTCACTCTTTCAAAGATCGCTTTCATACCAATTTGTTCTATTTTCACGGAATAATCAAATTCAATTTATAAAATCCAAATACTTCCTTCGATGATGGAACCTCATAGTCTTACCAGCGTGTGACTCTAGTTGTAGGTGAATTATATTTTTATAATAATTATAATGTATTTGGATTACTTGGCGTGTATCCATGTTAACTTCAACTTCACTAAAAAAATACATGATTATCTTTTTATATTATGAAATAGTCAATAATGGAATGTTTAAATTAATTCCATCTCGTAATATAAAAAAAGGTAGTAGGCATGGATAATAAAAATAAGAAATTATCTTTTCATATTATGAAATAATCAATAATGGAATGTTTAAATTAATTCCATCTTGTAATAAAAAAAAAGGTCGTAGGCACCTTCAAACATTGGAGCGTGTGACTTGAAATGGTGAGATGTTGGAGTGTGTGATGTTAATAAGAAAAGTTGTTTCTGTATTAATTTAAAAGTGACTATTTTACTATTTTGAAATAGTTATTAATTGAATTTTATCTTTACTCTAAAGGAAAAGTTGTTTAGATTTAATTTAAAAGTTATTATTTTAAAATAGTTATTAAGTATCAATTTTAATTAATTATGGTTTGGCTATAGCAAATGATTTAATTTTGGTTAATTTTAGTGTATTTTATTAAAAATTATTATTTAGAGTCATGTATTAAAAGTGAAGTGAGTAGTAAGGGAAAAGGGTTTTGAATTGCTAAATTAATTTAGATAATAAAAAAATGTTGTGCAAGATCAACACTCATTCTAAAGCCTTATTGAGCCAAATATGTGACATTAAATGGATGGGAAATAATATAAGTAAGAGGGTAATGTAGAACATGTTATATATTATGTATTTTAAACTATTGATCAAAATTCAATGGGTCATGTTGAATATGAGGTATTTTATATATCTTAAAGATTGATTAGAAATCAAAGGGTTAGGTTGGATGTGGTACATTCTATACGTATATAGATAGAATGTATTGTATATGTTGATTGAAATCATCAATTGTGTTGCATGTGTTATGATGGGTTGTGTTGTATCTGTTAGGATTTATACATAAATTTATATGATGTTATTAAAGAGTTAGAAGGTGGAGATAAAGGGTTTTGTACTTTATATGAATAAGTGAGTATACATGTTATTTAAAGTTGAAGGGATTAAATTGTTGATGTATATGTAACTTCGGAATGTATTTCATCTATGTATTTCATATATATTTATTTGTACCCTTATTAGAGATGTGTTATTCCTCTATAAGGAAGTGTCGTCATGTGGATTGACAAGTGTCGCAAGTGTGTGTACTTGCCAATGGGTTATTAGACCACCATGTGTGGGGTCGGCCCTGAAATATATATATTATAATGTGGATGTACCTAGCTAGACAAGTCGGCCCCATAAGGTCACTGGGAAAATAGGTTAGTATAAATAGAGATCAGGTGATCTCTATTTAGATCATTCGGAAAAGTGTATCTCTCTCACTCAGAAAGTGGCGCACTAGTGAGGAGGAGGATCATCTGCTACTAGGAGACTATCTCAGTGTATTTTGGTTGGACTTTTGGTTGAGCCATTGCTCTCTCTATCTCTGAGGAAGTTGTGGGGTTTTTCACCTTAGGGTTTTCCCCACGGAAACTCTGTGTCTCTTGTCTCTCATGCTTTTGATTCTTGTGATGCTTGTCATGCTTATTGTGATTGTCATGAATTGATATACTGTACATGTTATTCTCTCAGTGAATATCCTAGAGTATTGTGAATTAATGCTCAAAATTTAACATAAATATACTTAAGTCTCGTGTTTGTATAGAAGTGAAATGCCTTAATGCTTTCCAGTTCTTAGTGTGATAAGATAATTTGTTACAGTCACAAGAAAATCATGGTAAAGTTGCATGATAACTAGCAATGTGAAATAGGCCAAGGATGGGTGAGTACTTGAGAATATGATAGTATTGTTAATTAGCAAGGATATTCAAGATGAGAAAATTATGTAATGTTTGTTAAACATGGTGGTTAAAATACTTGAAGGAAGATGGTTGAGGTTTCTACAAACTTGATTTTAGATCAATCATGAAGGAAGAAACTAACTGAGAAATATTGTTTCATTAGCTAAAATGCAAGCAAGTCATTAATTAAGACCAACTTACGATGGTTAGTTTGCAGGGGGGAATTATTCAAACAGTAAATTTGTGAAAGGTTGGCGTGACATGAAGGTAAATAATGTTTGAGTTCTTATAGAAATAAGAGTAAATCAATTGAAATATATATATATATATATATATATATATATATAATGGAGAAAAAGTGATAGTAGGGACAGTTAACGAAGGAAGCAAACTTGGTGATTTTTAGCGGTCATAATGAAAAATAAATATACTTGTTGATAATTCAATAGACTATCGAGAGGGTTAAATGGACAAGGAAATTGGAAAACTAGATATTAGGTGAACAATGTAATGAGCTAAACACCAAGACACTGAATTTGCATCTTGATGACACATTTAATGAAAACGAAAAACTACAAACTTGACTTGACCATGATATGGTAAATGGAGAAATTATAACTTAGAAAACCCATCGAAAGGGTCAAATAAAGACTATTTTTGTAAGACGAAGTATGGAGATAATCATAACGATGAGATGATCATAATGACACTAACCACCTGACATGGTGAAGTCTAAATGAAAAGACAGCTAGTCCATAAGACAATACTTTATGAAACAATATCAACACATAGGATGTGAAAGACTGCCAGGGGGGCATCATATGATAACGAGAATGATAAAATGAGGTATGCACGTGATGAGCTCCTTGATAAAGACATGATGTTATTGAAAAATGAATAAGAGGTTAAATTAAATATGTTTCCTAGATCACTAACTCACGACACCTTTGAGAGGTTTTAGGATGGGTTTCTGGATAATCCACGGTCGGCATTTTTGTTGTCGACGTTTCGAATCCCAAGCTGGATTCATCATCGGAACAGATTATGGGTAGATAAGTTGCTGGTCAGGTGTATAAATAGATAGATAGGGATGCCTAATCCTTTCCCCTTCCGACTTACCCTTCATCTTCATCTTCCAACGATTCTCCAAAAAATTAAGAAAGTAAATCATGATACCTTATTTAATGATTATTACTAAAAATCCTCCAATAATGATTATTATTCATATTAATAGGGTTATTCAAAAAGTACTATAAAATAAAGGAAATCCTTGTTAGAAATTACATGAAATCTTTCAAAAAGGTAATCAAGTTAAGCATTTATATTTATTTAAGATAATAACAAGTTTAGCATTTATATTTATTTGAGAAACTATAAAGGAAATCCTTGTTTAAACCAACTCCATATATGAAAGGAAAAGATGCATTTATAAGTCCATATATGAAAGGAAAAGATGCATCTATAAGTTGCAATTATAATTATTCAAAAATATAAATAATGTTTTCTTCTTTTTATCTTGAACTACTGAGTCTCAACGATCAAATGATACTCTACACTTATTATGTGCCCGCCCTCTCTCCATGGCTTAAGAGGTCCACACTGGTTGATTTGTGTAACAATATACAAACACCATGACTCAAATTAGTCTTCTTTGCACGAGTATGAATAATAAATGCTGAATAATATACCCCTACATCCCCTTCAGAGATGAAAGAATAGACCCATACAAGCATCAACTCATTGGAAAATGCACAAAGTTAAATTTTTAGACTGCCTTAAGAATATAGAAACAACGAAAAATAATGGCCAAAGGCATGAAAAGAGTTTTCTTTTGAGTGGATTTTTATAAAAATGGAAATTTAACTTCATTTGGGGAGCTCTAAACCCCAAGACTCCCTCTAGGAGCATTCAAGATGCTAGAATCCTTAGCACCACATATAAGCTAATGGAGGCAAAATCTCTTAGTTTTATTTTGGAAATGGAATATTGAGTTAAATATGTTTGTCCAAATGCTGAAAAAGTAATAGTTGGGTATTGTACAATAACAAAATTGCATGAAAATGAAATTTATGGCTATTAGTACTGTAGAAGCAAATTGAGATATGGTGTTGAAAGCAAAACCAATAATACAATACTAGATGCAATTTAAGGAAATAAAGTAGGCATGATAGCACCTCCAATATTTCTATAATTCAATGGAAAAATATGATTCTTTATGAGGAAAGCCCAATTTAACTTAATACAACCATTAACACGAATGTGAACACTAATTAATACAACCATTAATGAACACTAGAATCACTCACTTTCTAATACATTTTATGAATTCTTTCCCACAATATCCCTCCTACAAGGAGGTGCACTCACAATCAAGCAATTAAAATGCTCTCTTGCAGTGAAACGGTCCTCATTTAATGACATCTCCTAAAGTAAAGTGTTCTTGTTTTATGGCTTCCTTACTACTAGTTTCATCCATTAATGTAGTCCTGGACAAACCTCCATTAATCCTTAATTATCCAAAGGTTTTATTTGTATTTTGTGAGGGATGAATGGCCTATGAAAATGCTAAAAGAACCATGCATTTTTAGAGGGGAAACAAGGTGCACATGATGGGAGAGTCAATTTCTTGAGTAGGAGAGGTACCTACCAAGGAGGAGGAGCATTAGGCAACTAGAGGAGGGAATTTCACCCTTACCTAACCCACATTCATGAGCATGCAAGGTGGATGAAGTGTCTTTCCAGACATACTACCTACACACAATGATAACAAATAGTATTAGATCATATACTGCACAATTAACTAAATACAACTTAAACCAATAAAAAAATCAACAAAACACTCATTAATAAATCATAAGCATAAAGAAAATGTAGATATATTTTACTCAACATTAAAGTCACTAGATTTACTAATAGTTATTAGTTGCATTTATGTTTCACGTGAATACCTGTAGAAATAAAGATGGAATAATAAGTTTATATATATAACTAAATGATAAATAAATATGCAAACCAAAATGTATCATATTCTAAAAATACCAAAGGGGAATACTTGTATGAGATTTTATCTATTTCGAGAATAATTTATTCTCTACTAAATAGGGCCAGCCACGTGAAGGTGGAAGCTCATTTGGCCCCTCCCCCCCCTCAGATCACTCTCAATTCCCCATACACAATCTATTTACTATAACATACTTGTTGGCGGGAAATACTACCCTATAGTGAGGAAATAGACACTATCAACTTAAGGGGGTGATAGGTAAACATACTGATTGCATTACATAAGCATTTATAAAGGGAAATAGATCAGAGACCTTGAGGACATACCTTATGAACAAAGTTTGATCCTAGCTTTTGTCCAACCTTGTGCTCGATCCTCCACTCGATCTCCCGTCCGATAAACTTGCAACACAGAGACCTTTCTCAATGTATCTTGGACAATATAATAATGATGGAATTGAAAAGTAATTCAAACATCAAGCATTAACCAACATTGATCCAAACAAATACATAGTCCATTAAGCATTTGATTTGGGAAGAGAAAGATGTTTCAACCTTTTATTGTCAAAAACATATGAATGATACAAAGTATACCTGACTTTGCAGCATGCTCATGCAACCTGATCCTAGGCTCCTGCTCCTCTCTGACTTCAAAGTTTCTCCAGCATAGCCACCTTCAATACAAGCTTCTCATATAAGAAGAGTCTCTCTATAGCTCTCATGTCTCTAACCCCTCTCTTCAAACCTCCTTGTATTTATATGACAAGGTAGGTAGTTCAGGTCGAGAGGTGGTTGAAGGGGAAGTTGGGGAAGTTGGGAAACCAACTGCAACTAATCCCAATTCGTCAAATTAATATTTTTTTAATCATATTTTAAGACGTGCGCGACTATTTCACAGTGGAGTAGCGCCCAACACGCAACTACAGTATTAAACAACTAGCGTTTGTCACTTTTTGGATGCTGTGCGCTAGTTTATTGAAGTAGAGTAGCGCATATCAGGAGGTGTGCGCTACTATATAGCTTACAGAGCAGGGCATATGTGCTGGTTTTATTAAGAAGAGTAGCGCCCATGCCAAAATATGATATTTTTTAGGGTTTTGTCAGCTTGCAGGAGGGTGAGTCAGGTCAAAGTCTCATATGAGGTTATCATGCTCTTCAATCCAAGTTGTCCTTTTGTGTGATCGACAGATCAAGGTGATCACGGACGAAGAAGTGCAGATTTGACCTATAACAGATGCCCCCTAATGTGTGAGGTCAGAGGGAAATGATGGCTGAAATACATTATAATCCAAAGCCAGAGGAGGAGCAAGAAACCGCAGGACCAAGTCACAGAAACACCTGAAACAAAGATCAAGGTCAGCGAGCAATTACATTCTCGACATCATATAGATGCGCAGTGTGATACAACATGATCTCCGATACATAACGAGGAGATGTATATATAGCATGGCCACTTGAAATACAAGCGTGGATCCATGTCAAACTAAGAGATCATAGCCATAACAACAAACTAGATCTATGTCTCATGGAGAGCCAAATATAAGTGAGGCTCAGTCTCGCGCAACTTGGGTGATAACATAATGAGGTAATGCCATCAACATCCCAAGGTCTTCATCCAAAACAACCCAAGGTACAAACCCTAACCATGTGAATAAATGAGCTGAAAGTCGAACATGGGGGGTACCGTTTGATTACCGGTCCTTGATGTATACCGTTAACAAATGCGAGGGCTTCCACCGATAATGATGATGGGGCCCAAGGCACCTAGTACGATCCAACAAGTGTGAATAAGTGGACTTGGAGTCGAACACTTGAGGATCCTGTCGAATAAGAGACATTGATGTATTCTCATGATTCAATAGCAAGGAAAATTGCCACTGGTGACTGCAATCTCCAAGGTACTAATTGAAACTCTAAACTTCATTCCTAGAGCAAAATGAGTTGATGTCGATGGGAAGAAGTCCGCTGGAAGGGAGGCCTTAAGGCATCCTCCATCATCCAACACGAGGGACACTCAACTGGTATGAGTTGATATGGAGTAATATATGTAACAAGACTGCCACTAGGGTGACCGACACATGAGGTCAAGGCAAACTGCAGAATGGCCGACACAGGCTATATCCTTGAACAATGAGAATGACACAAAGTGACTTAGGCAGTTTTCAACAAAACGGGGAAAATGATATAAGCCTGTAATGTAGGAGACAATAGCAGACCCTCCATATGTTTGGAAGAATAACCAACCGGGGGAGTAAACAACTCAGAGATCAGGTTCACCCTAAAGTCAAAAACTAAACCCAACCGACATGATAGACTCAAGTAGGTGCTGTGTTCAAGGATAGAACTGACTGAATTGCCTTTGACATTGAAGATATGATACATCTTTCTCATCCCTTATTCTTTTTAGATAAAATAATACATTTCTTGTTGTTTTAATGAGTCCAAGAAAGAATGAAAACTCAATAGATCCAACCATGTAAAAAGTTTAATGAGCCCATGGGAGGAAGACTCAGGACCTTCTTCATTGTTTACAGAGTTTGAAGAAGAAATAGAAGATTACTCTATATTACTAATCTCTGGATTTTAATATCGAGCCGAGATTTGTTCTCGCTCGCCGATGTTTTCAATTTTAAGCAGTCTGAAAAACTTAAACAATAACTCCATACACCTACTCGTGGATTTTAATATCGAGCCCAAGTAGATTAATGCTCGCTGGTGTTTTCCTGTTTATAGAGTCTGAAAAACTTAAACAATCCTCTTTACACCTATCCGTGGATTTTATATCGAGCTCGGATTGGTCTGTGCTCGGCAGTGTTTTCTTGTTTATAGAGTTGAAAAACTTAAACAATCCTCTATTAACCATGTTGTGGATTTCACATCGAGCCCGAGTAGGTGAATGCTCGCTTGGTGTTTTCATGTTTAGAGAGCCTGAAAACCCTAAAGAAACGCTCCGAAAGGTCCTTTTTCGTAAAGTTAGTCTCCTCCCCCGAAAAAGTATAAAACAATGGAAGAAGAACTCTTCTAACGCATACAAAAGTATACCTAGAGTATACCTTTTCCGTAAATGATCCACCAAGGCCCGGAAAAGGGGTAATTATATACCGAAGTGGATGAGCCTTCAGTTCCTTTTAACGAGCTTGAAGAGGACAAGTTTGCTCGGCAATCTTGTTTAGGTTTCAATAGTCCAAACAAGAGCTTAAAATGACTTAAATGACAGCTTCTAGGATCATGATTCATTATTTGCCAAAAACTAGGACTTCAACAAACATGTTAGTAATTGCAACAAAAAATCTTAAATGATATGTAATTTTAACCATGAGCTAGCTGAAAAGGTCTATCATCACGAAATTTAGTCTTAAAGGATTGATACTACAAAATTTTAGTGAAAAAATGAGAACCATTGGGTGAAATTACCTTAGTACCATATGTAGCTATTAATTGATTAAATAGAACAAATTGGTAGAATTTGAAACTATAGGGTTTTTACCAAAGTGGGTAAAAATTTAAAAGCAAATTCATATATCTAATTTCAAAATTAAAACTCAAATTTCATTTTGGTTTTGTAGGGCAAGAAAATTGGTAGCAAACCCTTGGATTTCAATCCTCCGTGGCGATCAACTAAAGCAACCAATCAACATTTTGCCTCCACCAAGTAAGTTTAATTCATCCTATCTTGTATTTCCATTGTCTATTTGTCAATTTTTGAGCTAAAAATCAATTTTAAGGCCATGTTCACATCGTAAGAAGCGCGTGCGCTACTCTGCAATAGGTAAAGTAGCGCATACTGGAGGTATGCGCTACTATTCTTATACACAGTAGCGCCCATGCGTGACTGTGTGGCTTATACAGTAGCGCACACCCCTGAACATGAAGAAAAAAGTGTCGAGATGCTAAAATTTGACATTTTTGTGGCAGGATGGTACTTATTTGGAGGGAGAGAGAACATGAGGAGATGGATAGGGTGGCAATGCAAGACCCGATCACTCTCCATGCCCTCCGAAGATGTGGTTTGTTAAATTTTTACCGAATCGTGAACATGAGGGCACTCAATAGATTGCTTCGAAGACTCGTTCAATACTAGGATGTAGATGCCAATGCATTTGATATTCGGGGACAAACCCTAGACCTTACTGTCGACGACATATACTTCATTGCCGGACTCTCTAGGAGGGGAGATGTGGTATGTTTGAAAGGATCTTCTCGCAATGTGGGTGCCGCGTCGGTGCAAGAATATTTGAATGCATACTGTGTGGCGGGAGCCGAGAAATCAGGAAGTCAAATCCTAATTTCTACCATTGAAAGCCTCCCTCTGAGGGTGATTGTAAGTATGTTGAACCACATGGCGGGGACTGCCACACAACATTTAGCTTCAAGGCATTCCATGCATATTGGTGTTAGATGCTTGCAGGGACATGTGTACGATTGGTGCACTAGTTTATTGGAAAATATGAAGCTTCAACTCACGGGTTACAAGTCCGGGAGAACGAAGAACTTTGGATATGGAAGCATGATATGTACCTTCTTCTTTGAGAGGGTACCTGCTCTTAGGTTGGGGATGCCTCTACCTCCAGCTAACCCTCGTGAGCCAATATTGGGCTGTTGGGGTGACATATTTCTCTGCCAGGGTGGTGGTGAAAGTCACTTTTGTTATCATACTGATGATTTCTGGGGGTGGTGGGAGAGACAGGTGCCGACATTCAAGCAATTTCCGTATGCTGGATTGGAATTCCACCATGATCCAGAGCTGGTGCTTCCTCTAGGTGGTGCCTGGGGGGATATTGGTATGTTTTTACTTTGAGAATTATTTAATTTTTTTAAATTTTCAATTATATGATTTTTATGAATGAATTTTGAAGTACTAAACAAGTGTCATATGTAGATATTGGTCCTGTTCGTCCCGAGGGACATTCTACTATCTTCGTGAGGCCAACAGATGTTGGTGCAGTTGATGCTATGTTAGGGACCATAGAGCGGAAAGTGAGTCGGTTGACTCATGATGTTCCTGCATGCCGCATGGATCAGATACCTATTGATATGCAGGAAGATGTAGTTGGGGTGCCCCCAGCATGGCTTAGGGTGTTGCGGAAGATAGCTAGGTTGGTCATATGTTATCGGGATGCAGTAGATGATGATGAGGCCCCTCCTTCTCCATAGGAGATGGATACTTTATGTATATTTCTGAGGCCACCGAGCCCAGTTTTGTACTTTATGACATGACTTGTGATAGACTTGTGATCCAAAACTCATATATTTTTTGATATAGTATCGGATATATATACAGTATCGATTATTTACATGTGTATGTGTTTGAAATTTATGTGTGAAATGCTGTTTATGGAAGTGTATGATACAAATGCCAATCTAAAACATAATTTGCAAATGAATCAGCTAATGCATTTAAATTTCTTGGAATGTGTTGATATATAATGGAATCAAACTGTCTTTCCAATAATCTAACTCGCAAAAATTTTCGTAGCAAAACAGGATCTCTAATCTGGTAAACGCCCGTTAATTGAAATACAACTAGTTGCAAATCAAGTCTTACCTCCAAATGTGAAATGCCATGAATAAGAGCATCTTGGAGAAGTTCTATAACTGCACTGTACTCAGCTACATTGTTCGTAGTGGGACCCAAACAAACCCCCCCGAAGAGAACAGTTGGCCAACCGGTGAGTAAATGACCCAAGCTACTGAAACCAACTGTCGGGTGTGGCAACTAGCGCCATCAGCAAATCCTAAGAAATGTTCAGTCGACATCTGATACATGAAATGAAAACACCCATAAGGTTAACTAACAATCACATGCAAAAACTAGCTTTACAAAATATACAGCTATGTTACAAGAAAAAGCACAACTGCCTAAGCATAGTACTTCTTCAGGTAGAGCCCATTTCTAGGCTCAGGCAGCTTATTACCCTCGTAGTCTACTAGCTCGTAAGCTCCCTTCTTCAGTACTTTGGAAATTATGTAAGGCCCGAGCCACATGGATTTGAACTTGCCAGGTCCTAGAGGTTCCTTGTCTTGATCCTAAAGTAAAACAAGATCTCCTTCAAGGAACACCCTAGGTTTGACAGACTTGTCATATTGTCCTTTGACTCGTTTCTTATGCATTTCGTTTGTTGTGAGCGCATCGCGGCACTGCTCATCTAGATGTTCTAAATGCAACAAACATTCTTCTAGTGCTGAAGTATCCGGTAGTAATTGAACAACCAGTTTTAACGAAGGAATCTTGCATTCAATCGGAACGACTTCTTCTATCCCATGCACAAGCTGAAAAGGAGAGAACTCGGTAGCAGTATTTACATTTGCTCGGTAGGCCCAAAGAGTAGGGTATAACATGATGTGCTAGTTATTTCGACTGGCATTAACAGTTTTTTGCAGAATTACCTTTAAAGTTTTGTTAACTGCTTTGACTTGTCCATTCGCCTGTGGATAATATGAAGATGAATGTTCTTGCCGAAAACCTAACATTGTGTACAAATCAGTCATCATGCTATTCTGAAAATGACTGCCATGATCAATCGCAATTTCTTTGGGTATGCCGAACCTTGCAATAATCTGATTGAATACAAAATAAGTGGCAGTTTCTCCATCTACCTTGACAGTAGGCATTGCCTCGGCCCACTTGGTGAAGTAGTCGACGACAACGATGATATAATGATGTCCTCCAGCCAAAACTGGATTGCAAGTCATATAATCAACCCCCCATTTTGTGAAGGGACCTGCTGTAATCATAGGATGAAGAGGAGCTGGATTTGCTCTCATTTTCCTGGTGAAAAACTAACACGGATGGTAGCGTTTCATAGCTTCCACACAATCTTTAAAGATTGTGGGCCAAAAATACCCGGCACATAGTATTTTCTGGGCTGTTGCCAATCCAGAAAGATGACCCCCACAGGCTCCACTATGGGAATCATTCAATATTGATTCTGCTTCTTCTAAATTCAAACAGTGTCGTAAGATGGAATCTATCCCACGTTTGTACAAAGTATCAGAGATGATGAGATAGTTTTTCGCATGACTTTTCAGTTTGTGTCATTCTTCTCTAGAAAAAGTGCTAGGACACCTCAAAGTCTGGAGATATACTAAGATATCCCCATACCATGGGTCAGAGGAGGCAATAAGGAAGATATGTTCATCTGGGAATGATGATTCTTCCTCGATATTCTCTAAGTCACTCAAAAATTATGAGATTAACTTAGCGAACACTAGTGATTTCTTCGACTTGGCCGATTGAAAGACCAAATCGAACTCTTGTAAGATTACAATCCATTTATTGTACTCCCCACCGATGATGCGTAGAGTGAGAACATACTGAAAAGGATTGACTTCTGCTATCACAGTAGTTATTCGTAAAAGTATATAATGAGGAAGCCTCTGTACCGCATAGACCGCTGCAAGTGCTAAGTTCTCAACATGCGAATATTTAACCTCAGGAGCTATCAATACGCGAGAAAGATAGTAAACAACATGCTCTTGGAGTGTGTCGTCCTCCTGAACTAGTACTATGCCAATTATATTAAGAGATGCCACCAGATATAAAATAAAATCTTTTGCATAGTCCGGCGGGCTCAACAAGGGGGCTGAAAGTAGTGCCTTTTTCAAGGCCTCAAACGATGCTTGAGCAGCCTCATCCCACACGAACTAGGTATCTTCTTTAAGTAGTCTCATAAAACCTTTTGTGATCTTAGCATAGTTTATGATAAAGCATCACAAGAAGTTAGACATGCCTTGCAGACTTTGGAGTTGTCACAAGGTGCGAGGAGGAGGCAGATTTACAATCGCCTCAACTTTTAACGGGTTGACCATTATACCACGACTGGATACAATAAAACCCAGTAAACGTCCCGATTCGATGCAGAATACGAACTTATTAGGATTCAAACGAATCTTATATTGTCTGCATCTTTCAAACACAAGTCTCAAATGAGCTGGATGATCCCGTCTCTTTTGAGATCGCGCCGGGAGGTCATCCAAGTAAGGTTCAACTATGTGTTTGATATTGTGAAAAGCGAAATTCATAGCTCGCTGGAACTTAGCTCCAACATTCTTTAAGCCAAATGACATATTCCGATATGCAAAGGTTCCCCATGGACAAATGAAAGTTGTTTTGTGTTGATCTTCAGGTTTGATTTGGATTTGATTATATCCCGAAAATACATCCATGAAAGAAAACATCTTGTGTCCCGCACATGCATCTATGATCTGGTCGATAAATGGTGTGGGATAGTTATCTTTCGGACAAGCTTTATTCAAGTCCTGGAAGTTAGTACAAACTCGAATGGTACCTTTCTTTTTATCAAATGGAACGGGGTTTGAAACCCATTCCGTCATGTCAATCAGGTAGATAAATCCGGCTCTAAGCAATTTTTCAACTTTCACCTTAATGGCGGCTGCTTTTCGAGGATTCACAGGATGGAGCTTCTATCTCATAGGTTTTGCATTAGGGTATGTAGTGATGACATGATCAACGATGGCTGGATCGATACCTGTCATCTCCTCATAAGACTAGGAAAAAATGTCGCGAAATTCTTTAAAATGCTTGGTATATAGAGCGATCTCTTCTGGAGAACAGTCTGCACCAATAAAAATGTTTTCCACGACCCCGGGTTTGGTGGAAATGTTAATCGGGATTGTTCTCGATATATTAGCCATATTCCCTTTGGCGTAAACAACTCTTGAAGTAGAAGGAAAGATGACAAATCAACAAATCCACTGGGTCTCATAGAGAATTCTCCTCTCTCTATCCTGTCTAGATTTGGAAGCAGGTAAGACCTGTGATGCATATGTTCCCATGGATGGTCCAGGCCCATCATAGCTTCGAAAATGGCTTCATCAGATGGTAAGACCGTGTCTAAACCACGGTAATTTTTAGGGGCGAAATTTCGCCAATTGGCTAATTTCTGGGCTTTTTTCCAAAAAATAAATTCGCTATTTGGTCATTTTTAGTCTCTAATATCGCCTATATATACATAAAATATGTTTTTTTATCATAAGTTTCGCCAAAATTTGCAAATTTCAATAATAAATTGTATGTTTAATATTTGACATTCGCCTACGTATCTATATATATGTTTTTTTCAATCCAAAATAATCGCCTAGAATACTATACTTAATTATAATATTATAATCCTTAAAAAATACCCTAGTCTAAACAGTCGAAAGAGTGGGTAGAATTCAATGACCATGTGGGAGCATAGTCCATATCCAACTTAGTAGAGACTGATAGAGTCATGATATGTTCTATTGCAGCATGTTGTGCTTCCATATATGCTATCTCTGCAATGGTTAAAGGCACTGAAGGTTCTGATACAGTAGGGAGGATCTACGGATTAGTCCTAAGACCAACCATGAAAGTTTCAGTAGGAGTACCTACATCAGAACACATGAAAAGAACAGGAGAGGGTAGGTCGAAAGTGCCTATTAACGACCCGTAAATTATTGCTCCTAAACTCTTGCTTACTGGGGCAGATTGATCAACTAAAGGAATAGTGGTATCCGATGAAGTCTGGTTGTTTTTCCGAGAGAAAGAAAGTTGATCGACTGTGACGATCTTGCCTTCGTGAGGGAACATAACAACTCAGAAAACTGCCGATGCAATGGCTCACATCGCATATGTCTAGCTCCTGCCTAATAACATATTGTAATCAGTGGGGCATCCAGAACTTCAATCTCTACAACAACTGTCTTACCGACAAGTGTAATTTCAAACGATGGTAGAACTCCATGTGGACGGAAAGTCCTGCCATCGAAGGAAGTAAGAAGCGTGTTAGAGGGGTCTAGCTCGGGAGAGCCCAAAGCTTTCCAACAAGAAATGGACATCACGCACGTCGACGCACCCTCATCTACGACAACCCGTCTGATGGTCATAGGACCATGGACCACTTCTATCTGTAGGGCAACGTGGTATGGAAACCGATATTTGATATCAGACATATCAAAGTGCGCAGTCATGTTGGATGATTCCATAGTTCCAATTGCTGCCAGAAGTGCATTTCATTGTAACGGACAACTTTGCAACACTTCTAAGGTGGACATATCACAAGGGGTTTGGGATAGATCTTCAACCACATTGTAGTTGGAAGCAGCCCGAGCATTGGGATTGTACGAGGCCCATTTCAAGACACCTTTCGGGATCTTGGGCAGCGGATCCACTGGGATGTGGAGAGGAATGGAAGATTCAGGAATCTCTTTATCCTTGTTCTGCACATCCGGGGTATAATTTCTTGCTCGTGTTTGCAAAAGTCCATCCGCGCTAACCATATTAATGAAATTTTGATCAACTGAAGCATGAGTAGTGCCCCCAGCTTTGGAGGTGCCAGAAGCTGAACCCTGCCCCTTAGGAAATGGATCTTTAAGTACGACAGGTTTCTTTTCTTGAAGCAGCTTTTGGGCTTCTTCGAGTAGAGGGCATTGGTGAGTGAGGTGATCCTACTTGCAAAGATTACAAGGGAACTTAACCTTCTTCTTTTCTTTGTTACCCTCCTCGGCATTCTCTTTGTTCTTGGGCTTTTGCTAGTTCCCCTCTCCTTTCTTGCCCTTCTTTTTGTTGTTGGGCTGTCGAGGGCCCTTTTGATTGTTTTGAACCTGGTTCACAGATTCAGAAGTAGAAGGAGAGGTTGTGATGGAGGTTACTTCTGTAGTCGATTGTTTGACGGATAAGGCATGAACCTGCTTAGTCAATGCTTCGAAAGCTGTAGAATCTACTGAACCCACTATGCCGTCAGCATGTGGTCCAGGTTTAGGTCTTCCAAGATCAGTGTTTGATCGCGGTGCATCTGTTATAATCTCATAAAGTAGCCTAGATTGTGCATAAACAAGGTCTAGCTGCTGGGTTCGTAAAATGGCTTCTTCCTCTGTAGACACTCCAGAAGTAGCTACTTCCTTAGAAATGTAAGGAAGGAGTGATTTCAGATACCACTCAAGAAGAAATTCTGGAGGTATATTGGCTTTAATGAGCCTCTTCCGTCTTTGCCACTCCTGAATGTGATCAGATAAGTGAGTGGATTTATTTTGTCTAAATGTAGACAAAAGATCTGTCCCGGCATCATACCGAACAGGAAGTTGGAAGTGGTTCAGAAAAACAGTAGCGAGATCCCGAAAATTAAAAAATGTAGCTGCAGGTAACTCAATGTACCATTTGGCTACAACACCAGTTAAGGTTCTTTGGAAAAGTCTCAACCTAATGGAATCTTCATTCAACGAGTTTGAAGAACACCATAAATGGAAAGTGGTGACATGATCACCAGGGTCTTCACCGGTTTTGCCTTCGAATTTTGGAATGTCCAAAGGTAACTTAGTAGGAACTGGTGGCCATGTAGCATTATGGTACACCGGATCATTCGTCAACTTGGAAAGGTCTGGCAAATTTAGAGTTGCCAAAAATGGTAAATGAGGTCTACAAGGTGGCATTTGATAAGCTGGGGTCATAAAGGGGGAACCACCCATAGTTTGACCCGTAAACTGCTGGTAGGGGTTGCCCCCAGCCATCTGCTGGTAGGGATTGCCCCCAGCCATCTGCTGGTAGGGGTTTCCCCCAACCATCTTCTGTTTTGTGAAAGTGTTGTTGAAATTCCCCCATCCAAATGAAAGTGGGTTGGTACTCTGAACGTTTGTCCACTGTGGCTGGGTGTTAGCCCCGCCATATTATTGATTAAGGATGTTACCCCTTCCTCCCGAAAACAAAGAAAAAGGGGTGTTTCCTGCAGGTACATTACCTTGATTCATATTGTAACCTGCAAAGGCATTAAAACCAGTGGTATTCGAGGTGGACGACACAGTCATGATACTCATGATAGGCATAGTTGCAGAGGAATTTGGCCCTACATTCGGTGTGGAAATCCAAGTACTAGGTATATGATATGGCTGTTGAGTTGCAGGAGGTGGAACAAGATTCACTATACTACTGGGTCCAAAAGTAGGTGTAGAGGTGGATGCCAAAGTTGTTGAACTCGGCATGCCTAAGGTACCGGCATTAAAGTTGAAGGACGGATTCGAAACAAGAATTGGCTGTGTCGAACTCGGTGTAGCAGTGGGAGGAGGATTTACAGTATTTGTGTTCATACCTATTGTGGGAGGCTGTGGAACTCCCTGTTCGCCTCCTGTATTAGTCATAATATGCCCAGGTGTGAACAAATATGCACTATAATCAGGTTGCTAGAAACCAAGGGGTAACAGAAGCGGATTGTTAAGATTAGTCAGAGGAGGATTAAAAGGAGTACTGAACTCACCAGAAGTGAGATCCTCAATCTCAACTGTATTAAAAACTTGCTGATCTGGAGTCCTGAGTTGTGGTTCCTCAGGAACCTCTATTTCACGAGTAGTTTCCAAAGGAACACTGGAGTCTGTCCTCTGTCGTCTAGGTGGCGGTAGTGGTTCCACTCTAAGTGGAAGAAGGTTTTTCAACCTTTGAGACCTACAAAGATATTGGTCTTCCACAATTATATAAAAATAAAACTAAGCAAAAACCTAGTGGCCACTAAGACTAGGGGGCAAACAACACACCACTAAAAAAAATCCTAAGTATTCAAATCAGTCAAACAAGATGCCTTTCGGAGAAGATTCTGGGATGATGAGGGCCTAGAACAGATCAACGAAGGATGAAGAACAGTTACCCGGGGTCCACAATACAATGACTAAGGGTGCAAGTGCTGGAATCACCCAACCACCCTCCCAAAGACCTGCAAGGGATTTCCTCCCACGTCTGTCCTAGGTACAACAACTATAATTCCCTGCTGTCACCTGTGTATGATCCTATAGGTCTAATACTAAGGATACCATAAGTACGAAATATCCTGGGGGGACAGTCGTCAGCCTGATCAAAACGTGTGGGAAGGGTAACAAAGCACGAAGTCCGAATGGACCCCGTACGCGAATCGACCTTGGTTTATGGTTGAAAAGAAGAGTGAGGTGATATCCTCAACAAATTCGATCTTCCACGGCCTTGTGCTTAGCTCTGGTTTTAGTAGAGTTTCCCAGGAATATTTGATACAAATGGGTTTACCTATATGACAGTCGCACTACGATTTTTGAGTAATGAAACAAGCTTCGAGCAGTTTAAGGTGTTTTAAGCTTGAAACTTTAGCCTATACTAGTTGGTGTCGTGTATCCCTAGAAAGAAAATTGTTTCTAATTGATTTTATTAAGATTCTTTTTAAGGTTACTTTTTACTCAGTGGGGTAGTGCATTGTGTGATGTGGTTGCAACAGAAAGTAAAGTGCATGAAATGAAACAACTTTCAACAACAAAAAGACTTTTTATTTTTTTCGTTTTATATTCTTTCCAAAATGGAGAGCAAGCAAACCTAAACAAAGCTTTCCTTTTGTTTTCTTTTCAAATTCTAAACAAAGCAAACTATGCTACTCTACAAAGATTATAAGCCTCACTACTCTAAGCTACCAAACTTATTTGCTTTTTCTGTTATATATGAACGAAAAAGAACTTGAAAGCGGAAGCAAGTAAGACCTACAAAAGATGTGCAAGTATGGCAAAATGACTCTAAAGTTCACAACAATCGAATCAATGATCCGACAAAGACTTGTCCTACAAGTTTTTTCAAATGAAAAAGCTCTTGAACTTGGAAGCAAAGTGGGGAGAAAACAAGGATGAAAGATGCTTACAACTGGAAATCAAACTTAGAAGAATGCTCCAAAGCACCAAACCCTAAACAAGTACACTAAGCCAAGTAGTAGGTAGCCAAGCAAACTAAAGACGACCTTACTAACAAAAAGGCTCAAAGATGAAGCAAACTAAAGTACTTCAAATTCATTTAATACTGGAAATGACAGCGAGGTCAAGAAGTGTCGGGACTCAAAAACTTTGGAAGACACCCCAAAGGCTCCAAAAATGGGTCAAAACCCTAAATCAAAGGATGAAACACCCAAAGAGCATACAAGTGTTGCAACAAATAGCAAATGCTAAGCACAAAGGTTTGTAGGCTAGCAACACACTACTAGGGTATGGATAAGCAACTGTGTTCACTAAGGAACAAAGCACAATCTCCAAAAAGAGTCATGAATGAACCAAACACTTCAAAAGTAAACAAGTCACCAAAAGATGACCTAAAGGACTCAAAATAGGCTAATGAGACTCAACGAAGGATTACAGACCTCAAAGACCAGTCAAGAAGACCAAAATACAAAGTTAGAAACCCACCCAAATAGGCAAAAAACTCAACCCTACTTCAAACTGAGAGCTACAGGAATGTGCCCTACTTTGCAGTAGGAAAACTAGCACATTTGGGGATGTGTGTGCTACTGTGCAAAGGCAAACTAGCGCGTATGCGCTACTGTATGTACAGTAGAGTAGCACACAGGTCTTAAAAAGTCAAAAACTAACTTTGTAGAGGTGTAAAAAGTCTGAGTCAAACAAAGGGAAGCAGGTTGGAGCAACCTACAGGGCTTCTCAGAAGATTAAAGGGGTTAAGAAGTATTGGAAAGACTACAAGAAGGGTTTCCTAGAGCAGAAAAAACAACCTCCCCAGCGGAGTCACCAGTTTGTTGGCGGGAAATACTACCCTACAGTGAGGAAATAGACACTATCAACTTAAGGGGGTGACAGGTAAACATACTGATTGCATTACAGAAGCGTTTAAAAAGGGAAATAGATCAGATACCTGGAGGACATACCTTATGAAAGAAGTTTGATCCTATATTTTGTCCAACCTTGCATTCGATCCTCCACTCGATCTCCCGTCCGATAAACCTGCAACACAAAGACCTTTCTCAACGTATCTTGGCCAATATAATAATGATGGAATTGAAAAGTAATTCAAACATCAAGCATTAACCAACATTGATCCAAACAAATACATAGTCCATTAAGCATTTGATTTGGGAAGAGAAAGATGTTTCAACCTTTTATTGTCAAAAACATATGAATGATACAAGGTATACCTGACTTTGCAGCATGCTCATGCAACCTGATCCTAGGATCCTGCTCCTCTCTGACTTCAAAGTTTCTCTAGCATAACCGCCTTCAATACAAGCTTCTGATATAAGAAGAGTCTCTCTATGGCTCTTATGTCTCTAACCCCTCTCTTCAAACCTCCTTGTATTTATAAGACAAGGTAGGCAGTTCAAGTCGAGAGGTGGTTGAAGGGGAATTTGGGAAACCAACTGCAACTAATCCCAATTCGTCAAATTAATATTTTTTGGATCATTTTTTAAGATGTGTGCGAATATTTCACAGTGGAGTAGCGCCCAACACGCAACTACAGTATTAAACAACTAGCGTTTGTCACTTTTTGGATGCTATGCGCTAGTTTACTGAAGTAGAGTAGCGCATATCAAGAGGTGTGCACTACTATATAGCTTACAGAGTAGGGAATATGCACTGGTTTGCTTAATAAGAGTAGCGCCCATGCCAAAATATGATATTTTTTAGGGTTTTGTCAGCTTGCAGGAGGGTGAGTTAGGTCAAAGTCTCATTTGAGGTTATCATGCTCTTCAATCCAAGTTGTTCGTTTGTGTGATCGACAGCTCAAGGTGATCACGGACGGAGAAGTGCATATTTGACCTATAACAATACTTGAAAGAAACACAACAACATAAAATGTAATGTTCATTTAAACTTGTATACATCCTAATAACAATAAGATAAAATATGATATATCTTGAGATATTCAACTTATTAATTTCAAAGAAAGTAAACAAAGAAACTTATTACAAATTTATCTACACATACATAACTAGAATTTGGTTCTTAGAAAATTTGTATTTCTTTACCCTGTAACTTCTTTCTAGGTTTCTTTTTTTAAAGTAAATCCACAATTCTAGCATTGGAATCAACTTCCTCATTCTCTTCTTGACTAGTTTCTTGTGGTACTAGATCGGGATCATTAGACCACAAAATACGTCTCCTTGTAGGATTCCTACTAGTAGGATCAACATTAACTACAATTAAAACAAATAATTTATTGATCAACTTATTTATACTAAACATAAACCAAAAAAATATTAATTTCTATAATTCAACTCGTTCATGGTACCTGTAGGTGCATTAGGGGTAACTTATGATTGATAAGTACATACTTTCTCTAAAAATGGATCATGATGAACACCTAAATCTTCTTGTATTTCCTACAATAACATTTGTAGTTGTTGTAAAACCACACAATATCAATTTGTACTATATAATTAAGTATTCAATAAGAATGCATTGAGTTTGTATACCTCCTCGTTGACAGTAGAGGTGTTAGCTTCATTGGCCTTTCTCCTTTCAACCAAAGTGGTGTAGCCTCCTTTGAAGGAAAATTTGAGCTCTTCATCCATGGGCATGATGTCAAATTCTACGGGCTACATATTCTGTAATATAACACATTTTAGTAAGGAGAGCGTTTAAAGCACAAATGAAAATGCAACAACAACAATTTTTAAATATTAATACTTACATATCTACCCTTCACTTTAACGTAGCCCCCTAGGCCAATTTTGTGTTGGCCAATCTTCTCGATTGTGGCTTGTGTAGCCTTTGTGGTGTCCTTGATCCTAATAAAGTGATCAAGTAAATATTTATGCAATTTAAAAATCGTGGTCAAATGCAATACACAATATATAATTTTATTGTTTGTTACATTATTTTATCTACCTTGGTGTTTTTGCTGCACTTGGAGGAAAGGATTCCTCTTTTCTCATATTATTCTCCTTGGAATCCTTTGTTAGTGCATCCCACTCCCATTCTGGAAGTATTTCAAGACCCTCATAACTAGGGTATCGACCAATATTAGTGCAGTAATTGTATCGCACTGATTTCGTATACTTTCTCACCATGGTTTGGACCGACTTTTGGTTGAATACATGACCAAACAATGTGGTCATGTGTTTTATAATGGTTGCTATGATATTTAAAACTTGTTCTAATTGTTGGTGCAAATAGAGAAAATTCCTTTGCATGTAGCTATTGGTAGAACATGTTATTTTGTACATTGCAATAAAATATTTTGATTAGATAAATAGAGTGAATATAAAAATATTCCTCGTTGTATAAAATAAAAATATTCCAATGAATTAGACGTAATTACCATGGATTTTTAATCCCTTCACTAGCACACAATCATGGTCCATCTATAAAGAAACTGATAATTTCTTGGTTCTCTTGACGAGTAAGCATGGTGTCTTGGTATTTGTATCAACATATGATGAATGAGGCCCAAAATTACTAGAACCAGGGGTCGTATGTATAGATGGCATTGTGGAATGCCCCACACCAACACTAGGTGCAAACTCAGGGGAAGAGAGAATACCAAGATTTGAGGCACCAGTAGCATGTACAACAAGAGTAGAGGGTGCAAGCATAGATGCATGTATGATACTTCCGACATCGGGTTCTTCCTCTCTCAATAATGCATGCAAAAATAGAATTCATCGGGTCAAGCTCTTGGATTAAAATATGTTATATTCTTTAAAGGAAAATATGGAATATAATTTAAAAAAATGAGTTGTACTTCTTGATGTGTTCCATCAAGAATTGACTTCTTCTTTCATTCTCGAGAGTATCTTGAGCACTCACCAATTTTGTTGGTTCGTTAGCTAATGTATTAACCTTTCTTCTAATAGTTACAAGAAATTCAAGAGCTCCTGATATGTCTACGCCATCCTGATTTAGATGAGGCATGGACATGCGTGCCTACAAATAATCATATCATATTAGTTCAATAAACTGCGTAACAATAATCATTGCACTAGGATAAAATAGAACAATATGGAATATAATAATTAAAATATAAATCACCATATAGTATTTCAACTTCCCATGGTCGATGACTTTCCCTGATCAACCTATAAAATAAACGATGATTTGTTAACCATATATCCAAATATGGGTGGAACTTCTCAATTCCCTTCATCAACATTATGACATAATGTATATGTAATGACAAATAATGAATATACAATATACATGTTTTCTAGAAAATGATGGGCATGAGTGTTAAATCATACTTACTTGATTCCTAGATCTTATTCAAATTATAATTGACGAACAACTCTTATTTTCTCATTATGATTATTAACCACTCACAATACAAATATAAGTATTCTACAACATCCAAAACCTTAATCGTTAACCTAGATTTGAAATATATCCCAATCCATTAACCGAGATTAAATTACATATTTTTAGTAAAAACCCAAAAATAGGGCGAAAATAGCCCAAATAATTTCAACTCGCTTCGCTTGTATTGAAAATGGGCTAACCCCCTATAATCCCCCCTAATCCAACACTACACGCAACACCCAGCGCATATGGTAGAGCACTAGATGGAGGGGATCATGAGGTGCATCATCGTCAAATGTACCCCCCCCCACACACATGCAAAGAATATAACACATACCCAACATTCTCTCACTTTTTGTTTTCTTTGAATATAAGGGGAACAATATTTTATTGGATCAGCAATCCAAGTCACAAATTCCCAATGCTTGTTTACACCAAGAGAACTTCTTAGTGCTCACATATTTTGTCAATGAATCTACAACATTCTTCAAAGTGTCGACTTTCTCCAGTAACAACTTCTTAGTTTCAACCATGTCCCTAACAAAGTGATATTGCACATCAATATGCTTTGTTTTTTAGTGATAAGCAAGGTTCTTGTCAAGGAATATTTCACTTTGACTATCACAATCTAAACTTACAACTTGTTATTCATCCCAATGTTTGAACACAATATCTGCAACCATATAACCTCTTTACTTGCATGAGTGGCTGCCATGTATTCAGCTTTTGTAGTTGATAGTGCCACTACAACCTATCTCTTACTCATACAACTGATAAAACCTTCAAATAGGTTAATTACATACCCACTTGTAGATCTTCGATGATCTAGATCTCTAACCTAGTCAGCATCAACAAAGCCATCTACATTCAACAATCGGTCTTGTCAAGTTCTTCCTTGATAACGGATTGCACTATTTATAGTTCCACTCAAATAAATGAACAACCTCTTCATATCTATCCAGTGCTCCTTTATCGGTTGTGACATATACTTGCTCAAAACTCCCACTGCATGTGCAATGTTTGGTCTAGTGCATACCATGGCATGCATTAAAATTCCAACTGTACTAGCATAAGGAACAAGGTACATGTCTTCTTTTTCTTCTTTAGTCTCAAGATGTCGTTCTGCAAATAATCTTACACCTATGGGAATATGAAAATTTATTGGTTTAAATTCCTTCATATTAAACTTGGGCAGTATTGTTTCAACATATTTTCTCTGGTTCATCCAGATTGTCCTTTATGCACGGTTTCTCTTGATCTCCATCCCCAATATGAGATTGGCAGGACTGATATCCTTCATGTCGAACTTGGAGGATAGCTGTGTTTTCACCTCCTTGATAACCTTCATGATGTTTCCAACCAAAAACATGCCATTGACATACAACACTACATAAATAAAATATTCTCCAACCTGCTTGCAATAGACATAGTGGTCAACTTTTCTTCTCACAAATCCCAGTCCCAATATGTATGTGTCAAACTTCCGGTACCACATACTTGGATATTTTTTTAGACCATAAAGGGACTTCGTGAGCTTGCAAACCAACTCCTTCTTACCCTTTACTCTAAATCCTTCAGGTTTCTTCATCTAGATTTCTTCTTCTAGGTCCTCATGTAGGAAAGTTGTCTTCACATCCATATTCTCTACTTCAAGATCAAAAGTAGCAGCAATAGCAAGAAGGAATCTAATAGAAGTTAATTTTTCCACTGGTGAAAATATTTCACCAAAACCAATTCCCTATACTTGAGAATATCCATTTTCTACCAAGTGGGATTTGTACTTCTCCACTTTACCTTCTGCATTAAACTTCTTTTTAAACAACCATTTGCTGCCAACGAATTTTCTTCCAGTTGGTAACTGAACTAGATCCCAACCTTCATTTTTGTCCAAGGAATCCACTTCTTCAACCATGTCCTTCTTCCATAGATCTCTATCCTCTGAATCAACAAATTCCTTCACATTTCTGGTATCATCAACAATAATAGATGAAACAAAATTAGACCGAAAATCAGGAAAGGAATACCTTTCTGGTTGCCTTCTTTCTTAAGACATTCTCCTCAAAACTGTGGTAAGAGGTTCTTCTTCTTTCGATTTAGCTTCCTCCATTGAGTCAGATTCTTCATCTTCTAACTCAAACTCTATTTTCTCTGGTTCCTTTTCCATTGGAGTCACTTCCTATATGGGAACCTCTTTGACCTCTCTAAACACAACATCTCGACTATAAATAGTCTTCTTAGTTACAGGATTCCAAATCTTAAAACCTTTCATACCATCTTGATAACCGATAAAAATACGTTTTTCGTCTTTATTATCCAACTAACTCCTTTTCTCCTTTGGAACATGTACATAAGCATCACAACCAAAAAAAATTAGATGTTTAATAGAGGGTTTCTTTCCAGTCCATACTTCATGTGTATTTTTGTCAACTAATGCTGATGTGGGTGATCGATTTACCAGGTAACATGCAGTATCAATTGCCTTTGCCTAGAATTCTTATCCTATCCTGACATTGTTGAGCACGCTCCTTGCCTTTTCCATCAACATCCTATTCATCCTTTCTGCAAATCCATTATGTTGAGGTGTGTATGGATTAGTCTTCTGTCTTTCCTTACCGCACTTCTCACATAATTCCTCGAATTTATTCTCACAGAACTACTCATAGTTATCTGTCCTCAACACCTTTATTTTATTTTCTGTCTGATTCTCTACAAGAGCCTCAAATTGTTTAAACTTAGCAAATACTTTAGATTTCTTTCAAAGGAAATAAATCCATGTGTTCCTTAAATAAATAATCTATAAATTAAACATAATACATAGATCTTCGTAATGATGGAACATTCACAGGTGCAAACACATCACCATGTATTAACTCTAAAATTCCCTTTGTTATTCTAGCACTAGATGCAAATCTTACTCAATTATGTTTTCCATATATGCAATGTTCATAGAAATCAAAATCCAGTGTGCAATCAGACATACTTTCAACCATACCTTTACCTTGTAATGCTCAAAAGCCCTTTTCTTAGATATGAGCCTATATTTGATGCCATCACATTGTATTTCCTTTTGAGGAAATGAGGGTTTGTCTTCTTTATCCCCTCCCTCGGGAACAACATAACTGTTACATTCATCAATGATGATGCTTCCAATAGTTTGTACAGAGTTACAAAGCAAACTCCCCTCATCAATACCATTGATCCTCGAACCATTTTGCATTTTCCATTTCCACACAAAGTCTGTACACCTGCATCATCCATTTTTTCGATAGATATCAAGTTTCTCGATAGATTTGGAATGTGTAGTACTCCAGGGAGAGTTTTGATCCTTATCATTGGCACTTGTTCTTAGAGTTACACAGAAGATGGAGGACATTATCATTCACTTGGGATTGATTCTCAAGTTCAGCAACTCTCATTTGGATTTGTTCTGGCCACATTTGGTATAATGATCAAGTCTAAAGAGAACCTACTTGCGCTTGCTTCCACAGTTGCAGAGATCAAGCATCTGATCCAAGCATGGGAGCAACATCTATTTCTTCCAAAGAAGAAGGTTCCTCTAGACATATGATCAAGTTCACACCTACTTGAGTTTTGGAGCAGTTTATTTTGGTGTATTTCTTGTCCACTTTAGAGGGGAGGTTTTATTTCCCATGTGGTTTTCCTCCTTACCTTGGGTACATGGACTAATACAATTTGTTGTTCTAAAAGGTGACTTGAACCTTAGTTGCCAAGGCCTTAATTTTGTTTTGACTACATAAGTATAGCTTATGGGGGGGTGTTAGAACATTATTACAGCTTAGGACCTTAGTCATACACCACTTTGTTGATTAAATGGTCCAAAATAATGTTAATGATGACAATCCAAGGGTGTTAGAAGTTAGTTGGGGCTACTTATGACCATTCCACCACTTCTGGGCCAAAATATGGTCAAATATAGTTGTTGGGCGCCCTATTAATGGCCATATCCAACATTTATTACCACCTCTTGAGCAAAGGCACCTTGTTTCCCTGTTTTAAGGAAGTTGTCTTTGACTTAAGGAGCCCATGCAATGTATGTGGTCATTTTGGCCCTTTCTTGGTTGTTTTGGCCTATCCTTGGCCACCTAAACTCCACCCAATCTTATCCAATACATGTGTGAGCCTCATTTATGTCTTCCCATGCTCACCCAATATTCACATGGACAATTCATACCTGTTTGGGGTGATTTGGGAGCCTATTGGTCAACCTAGGGGGATTGAGGTCCAATCTGAGCTAACCACTTGTAGCTACCTCCAAAAGAGAATGAACTATTCCAAATGTTATATAAGGATGTTCACAACTCATTTCTGGGTTGAAAAGATAATAAATATGCTATTTGATCGTTTGTATCTCTGGTTTTTGATCATTTGTATTACTAGTTTTTGATCATTTGTTTTCCAGAATTCTTTTTGGACTAATTTCTTGCATATTGAGACAAATTTCTTCATTGTGAGGTAATATTTAGCTACTAGATCCTACTGTGATTAATACTTCACAAGTTTTTTATCATAAAACTAAAATTTACGAATGATTAATTTATGCCAAAGTTTTAACACATTTATTTTAACACAAAAACAACATTCTTACAAAATTCTAATAAAACTAAAATCAATACTTCAAAATTCTAATAATTCTTAAATTTTAATAATTCCATTACATATGCTTCATTACAATATAATAGTTATTATTTTATGCTTCATTACACATGAGTGGAAAAAAAATCTTAAAAAAAAATGCAAAATTATGTAAATGCAAAGTTTTAGAGTATCTATTCATTTTTAAATGTAAGTTTATTTAATATTTTTTTTTAATGGAGAGAACCATTTTAAGTTATACAAGATGGAACAACCATAGTAATTCACCTTTAAAGTAGCCATACAAATTTATAACATATGCATTTGGAACATGATAACATATACTTCACGCTTTAATGCAACCTTCAACCGAAGATCACGTATCAGGTGCCCTTAGTACATGGGATGTGTGTGTAAAAGTCATCTAATACTTTGAAAAGATGGATTGATAATGGTCAACTAATAATTATACTAGTCTAAGAGCTAATTGCTCATTTAATTCTTAGATTATTAAAAGATTTGGAGGAATGATGTGATCCCTTGGGAACCGTCATACCTCCCATTTACTCCAAAAAAATATTTCCAAAATATAATATAAGCTATAAGCAACTATAGTGTACAAGATGTCCATTTTTCAGAGTTGAAAAAACAAAAAATAACCCCATTTTCTCCACTCTATCGCTGTTAACGGTGTTGTTTGTGCAACACAAACAACACCATGAGAAAAAATGGAGTGAAGAAAAAGGGGTATTACAAAAACACACTATACTCGACAATTAAATCAAGTAGGGGATTTTGTAGACAAATATTGAGGGAAAAGAAAATAAAGTCAAATAGTGGCTTATAGAAAAGACGGTTAGGACCTTAGGGAACACCATTTAGAATTTGGTTTTAAGAGTGATGGAAGGTAATTTAGGATTTTGTTAAGAGTGACAAACATAGCAAGCAAAATAACTAGTGAAGATACATATGGGATAAAACAGTGCTACTAGACTAACAAAATGTTGAATAAGGTTGTTGTTGATGTCAAAATCCAAGTGAAGAAGCCTTAAAGACCTTGAAGAATCCCTTGAAGATATAATGATAAGTCCGCGTTGAAGTGTCTTAAAGAAGCCTTGAAGCCCCTAAAGAACCTTGACATAAGTGTATATAACTCCAAAGTGGTCCCCTTATTCCGTAGTTGTTAAGCATGGCCCTTATGTGATGGGATAACATGTGGTTTCCTCCACATGCCCACTTTGAGTGGTACACAAATGGATCAAGCCCCTAAGTACATTGAAGATTAACCCAAAGCAATGATGATGTGTCCATAATACTATGATGATGAGAAGTGTGAAGAATCCCCTAAAGTGATGATGATGTGTCCATATGACTATGTGAAGTGTTAATAAGCCTCTAAATCAATGATGTTTCCACATAATCATGATGATTTGAAGAAGCCCCAAATCCCCTTGATGAAGACATGAATTGGTCAAGAAGACAAGTCAAGGCCCCTTGATGAAGCCATGAAGTGGTCATTGACCCATTTAAAGAAGCCTTAAAATGTGGAAGACAAAATTAATAATAAGTTAGGGCCATCCTAACCTAAAGTGAATTGGAAAAAAATTGACTTGAAAGGTATAAATAAAAGTTAGATCATTTCATTTCTTATTCACAAGCTCATGATCTATTATGTACAAGTTTAGAAGGACAAGAAGAAAAAATGCAAAGGTACAAGAGGAGGATCTTATGAAGAGTTTGAAGGATGATCTAGGGTTTTTCTCTTAATTCTTTATCTTCACGGAAACTTCCATAACTTTCTCATACAGTATCGAAATCACAAACTTATTAGCTCATTGGAAAGATTGTTGTAAGGGATATGTGATGACATGATATAGGGTTTATTTTGGTAAGGGAAATGGTGCATGACTAGGGTTTCTATCTTGTTTATTCATCTCGTGACTTGAGAAAATGTATGGATCTTGCATATGTATTAGGGTTTCTCCCTTGGTGAATCTTGGTGAAGATATTGACATAGATAATGGTGTTATTGGCATATATATTTTATGATGATATTTGCATAGATCATGGTGTTATTGACATAGATTATGATGATTATCTTGGCATATATCATGGTGATATTTGCAAAGATTATGGTGATGATCTTGGCATAGATTATGGTAATGGTGTAGATCATGGTGATCTTATTGGCATATATTATGGTGATGGTGATATTGGAATATGGTGATGTTATTGCCATAGATGATTGTGATGTTATTCGCATGGATTATGGTGATGTTATTGGCATGATATAGGGTTCCTCTCTTGGAATGACCTAGTGTTTGTAGATGATAATGATGTTAAGGGTTTGAATAAGCAAACAAATGAACTATATGGATGATTTTTCTAGGGTTTAATTGCAGACCTGAGATGCACCTTTTTTGTCCTATTATTGAGGGCTCTATTATAGATTTGAAGGGCTATTTTATTCCAAATTTGAAGGACACATTTCAGCCTTGTTTATGAAGATGTGGAAGACATATTTTGCTCTTGCACAAGAAGGTTTTATTTCATATTTGAAGACTATCTTAGAAGAAGTTGCTTGCAGATTTAGAGGGTAGATTTGAGGCATGTATAGTTTGACATGTTGATAATGACATTGATAGCACAATAGTGATAGAAACAATGACAAAACAATGACATTGATAGTAGGGTGAATCTATGACGATGGGTAACACTTATTGGCCAAAAGTGATGGTAAAAATTCATTTTTTTTACATATTCATCAAATCGAATCCCTCAAAACTCATATATTCCTTGTGAATTCCAACACACAACAGGAAAACAAATTGTAGAGAATTATGTCATCTTTCCACATAATTTTTTAAATATTAAAATGATTTAATATGCCAAATTTTCATTTAATGATAGGTGTGTTCTTGTAAATTTTAGCAAAAATTTACAAGTGGTTTGTGTGCAAGTAAAATAATTTAGTGATAAATGCATATTTTTTTTTAAAATATATGAACATAACCTACACAAAATGCACCGAGGCTCACATATTTTTCTTTTGATTTATGATGGAAAATTATATTTGTTTTGTAATTTTTGAAATTGACTGTTGGAAATTTTAATTGCATTCCGTAAACATGTGTACGGAAACTTTATTTTTACTGGTTACAAAAATAAAAAAAATAAAAAATACCCTTTCGAAGAGCACGCATTGGTCTGGGGTGTATGTATTTTTTGAAATTTTTTGTTTTGTACTTTTTATGTTGTTGATTTATCTTTGCATTGATTCAAAGTTGTTGACATGGTTTCGTGAGTGTAAGTTTCAAAAGAAAAAAGAAATATCATATGAATTCATAAACTCATTAATTATATGTCAATGGATAGACAATTTGTTGGTGGATCCATTGGTATGAAGTCCGCCATCTAAGGTGCATCCTAGGCTAGGGTTTAGGTATGGAAAAAAGAGCAGAAAAAAACAAAGTTTAAAAAGGAGGCTAAAAGCTTGTTTTAAAGCCCTTGATTGAGATATTAGCTCAATCGAGAGTTTTAAATAGCTCGATTGATCTTTTGTGCACGTTTTCGAAACATATCGATCAAGGGTTAAAGTGTAGTTTTAAACAAAATCTTGATCAAGAAAACCTCTCGATCGAGATATTAGCTCGATCAAGCTTTTAACCATAAAAAACTATATTAATTCAAATACGAGAAACATAATTATTAATTCAAATATCTTTATCGAGCTAATAGCTTGATCGAGGTATTTGAATTAATAGTTTTTTTACTATAAAAAATAATTTACCTTAAAACAATTATTTTTCCTTATATCACAACATAGATATAATTTATTAAGAGCAAAAAATATAATAAAAAAAATCATTTGGGACATAGAAAAAAAATTATAAATATAATGCACGACATCAAAATACCATGGGAAAATTTACCATGGGATTTCAAAACCATGGGCCATAAATCACTAACCAAAAACATTAATTAACGCTAATGTTTATTGTTAGTGATTTATGGCCCATGGTTTTGGTATACCATGGTGAATTTGCCCGTGGTATTTGATGTCGTTCATTATATTATTAGAAAAATAATAGTAATTATCAAAATAATTTTTTTACCATAAATTTTAATTTTTTATGTTGACAAAAAATTATAAAACATTACTAAAAAAATAAGTTTTTTACAATAACATATATTTTTATGTTGACGAATATCTAGATTGGGCTAATATCTCGATTGAGAGATTAGCTAAAACTATTTAAAAAATAAGTTTTACTATAAGTTATATCAAACCCTCGATCGAGTTAATCGATCGATCAAGGGTTTAGCTAAACTTCCATTAAGCTCCAAAGCTCAATCAAGGTTTATTTAATCTCTCGATCGAGATATTTGAAAAAGCTTGATCGAGGGCTTAAATAACCCTTGATCGAGCTTTTGTTTCAGGAAACCTGCGCCCACATATTGCTAAAAAGCGTTACATATCTTCATGGGAAAACCCATTACAATGACAATGATAGTTTGAATATAGTGACAGTCGAGTGAATACAATAATAGAGACAGTGATAGTGATAGTGACAGCGATGGTGACAATGACAGTGACAGTGGTAGGTTGATACTCTTATTCATATCAGGGTGGAAATACGAGCCAAGGATAGGAGATAGAATTCTCCTTTAGGTTGGTGCCTATGATATCAGGGAGTTGGTGCTTCCTTCCACTTGGTGCTAGAAAACAAGGGTGGAAAGGTGGTGCTAAGGTGAGTTGGAGCTCACTGAGGATTGTATCCCCCTTCTAGTGGGTTTTAGAGAATCTAGAGAGTTGGTGCTTCCTTCCAATTGAAGATGGTAAATATAGGGGGTTATATCCTCCTTTGATTTGGTGCTCATAAACAAGAATTTGGTGCTTCCTATGATTGTAATCTTGTTATTATATAAGAAAAGCATTCTATGGTTTTCTTCCGTTTGGGTTTCCATGTCAAAATATCTTGTCCACTATGTATGATTTTATGTGATGATGAATGAAATTTTTAATGGTTAATGTTACATGTTTTATTTTGAAGTTTGAAACGGTAAAAAAGTGCTCAATACTGATTCACCCCCTCTCTTAGTATTGGTGAATATTCCAACACAAACTATTTTTATTTTTATAAAATAGGAGACATATTCTTTAAGGAATGTAAGAGTATTGCATTGAGCATGGAATAAATTAGGAATAACTCAAATGAAAATTATTTAGAGTTGATCATATGAGACATACCAACTCTCCTCAACAATATTTCTACACCTGCACACATAGATAATTTAATCATTGAATTAAAATAAGTAGATAGATGCAATTACAGATCAAAATAAACTTCTAAGTAGTTTTGCATACCTTTTCCACCCACTGCAAATCACGTGAAATTTTCCAATCAACCGTAGCTATGGTATTTAGATGAGCCAAATATCACCTCATATCCTAGAGAAAGCCAAATGCGAACAGTAAAAAAAATAAAATAATACTAATATTGAAGAAAAATAGAAAACCCAAAACCCAAAAGCATTTTACAAGCAAAGAATAAAAATAACATGGGCAGGCACATGAAATAACAGTAATATAAATAGGGAAAAAATTCAAATCAGTGCAATGCAATGCATATCAACTCAAAACAACCCATGACCCTCTCTCCTCTGCTATTTAGCATGACATCCTTTGCAAAACCTCAATGACTATTTCATACAATTCAATTTTCATTAAAACTTTGTTTGGAATACTATTGAATATTTAAAATTTCTAAATGTAAAAGTATTTCTACAATTTCCATGAGAGATACTAACTCCATTAATCACAACATGCTCAAATGAATAACCATTAAAAGGAGTGAGATCCTAAAATTTCTACACTCCATTTAAGGATCTCGAGTCATGACATTTAAAATCTCCTTATAGTCCGAAATGATGGAGAGTTTGTAAATATTGCAAGAGATTGAAATCAATTTCAATAATGGAAGTGAGGGTTGATGATTGTTTTGGAATTGCTTGGAATAAGTGGCATCCTTGCAAAAATTTCTTTATTAATTGTAGAGGGAAGATGGTGAATTTTAGAGAGCTCATTCCAGTTTGGAGGATTGAAAGAAGTAGGAAGCAACCCATAATGGAAGAAACAACCATTGTTGTTTAGGACACCATGTCCACCAGCTTTGGAAATAATGTTTATGTTCTTTCTAAATACTTGAATGATTGTGGAATTTCCATCCTCAAAGGACCGCCTCCAAGTTTTAGTAGAAGTATGAAACCATTCTAGATCTTGTCAAATATTTTGCAAGGTTTGATTCTTGCAATCAATTGGCTGAGGTAGGAAAAAATACAATAGGTTTTAGAAAAATCTTATTTATGGAGACATTATATATTTTACGATCAACATTTTTAATGACAGGGGGTGGCTCCTCATAGGAGCATGATAGACGACGAAGCCTTGAGAGTCACCACCCCCTTAAAAAATGCCTATGGTGTAATTATTCTAAAACCAATATTGTGTTTTGTGATGCCCATATCAACCTTCTAAGGCCTCACATTATGAATGTTTTGTTCTTACCACTACCAAGAAGTCAACTATCTAATATTCATGTTTAACTATTACCCATAATAGCTTATTAGTTGTATGTATTTTGGCATGCAACAACCAAATGTTGAAACCAAAACAATCCCTTTTATATGCCATCTAAATAGGCATGTAGTTGAATTGACAAGTAATCACACATGTAAGCCTTTTAAAACGATTGAATAACCCTCAAACATTTCAAGATAAGAAAGCAATATGTTTTCTTCTTTTTATCTTGAACTACTGAGTCTCAAGGATCAAATACTACTCTACACTTATTATGTGCCCGCCCTCTCTCCATGACTTAAGAGGTCCACATTGGTTGATTTGTGTAACAATATACAAACACCATGACTCAAATTAGTCTTCTTTGCATGAGGATGAATAATAAATGTTGAATAATATACCCCTACATCTCCTTCAAAGATGAAAGAATAGACCCATATAAGCATCAATTCATTGAAAAATGCACAAAGTTAAATTTTTAGACTGCCTTAAGAATATAGAAACAACTAAAAATACTGGCCAAAGGCATGAAAATAGTTTTCTTTTGAGTGGATTCTTGTAAAAATGGAAAGTTAACTTCATTTGGGGAGCTCTAAACCCCAAGACTCCCTCTAGGAGAATTCAAGATGCTAGAATCCTTAGCACCAAATATAAGCTAATGGAGGCAAAATCTCTTAGTTTTTTTTTGGAAATGGAATATTGAGTTAAATATGTTTGCCCAAATGGTGAAAAAGTAATAGTTGGGTATTGTACAATAACAAAACTGCATGAAAATGAAATTTATGGCTATTAGTACTGTAGAAGCAAATTGAGCTATGGTGTTGACTGCAAAACCAATAATACAATACTAGATGAAATTTAAGGAAATAAAGTAGGCATGATAGCACCTCCAATATTTCTATAAGTCAATGGAAAAATATGATTCTTTCCGAGGAAATCCCATTTTAACTTAATACAACCATTAACACGAATGTGAACACTAATTAATACAACCATTAACACGAATGTGAACACTAATTAATACAACCATTAACACGAATGTGAACACTAATTAATACAACCATTAATGAACACTAGAATCACTCACTTTATAATGCATTTTATGTAATCTTTCCCACAATATCCCTTTTACAAGGAGGTACACTCACAATCAAGCAACTAAAATGCTCTCTTGCAGTGAAACGGTCCTCATTTAATGACATCTCCTAAAGTAAAAATTTATTGTTTTATGGCTTCCTTACTACTAGTTTCATCCATTAATGTAGTCCTGGACAAACCTCCATTAATCCTTAATTATCCAAAGGTTTTATTTGTATTTTGTGAGGGATGAATGGCCTATGAAAATGCTAAAAGAACCATGCATTTTTAGAGGGGAAACAAGGTGCACATGATGGGAGAGTCAATTTCTTGAGTAGGAGAGGTAACTACCAAGGAGGAGGAGCATTAGGCACCTAGAGGAGGGCATTTCACCCTTAGAGGATGGGGCCATGTGTCATACACCTTCTAAGTTGGATACTTTGAGGAAATTTGGGTTGAGGAGCATACTTCATGGAGGTTGGTTGTGGACCCAGACACATGTTAAGTGATTTAAAAAGTATATAAATTCAACCATTTTTAATTGGTTAAATGTGAATGTGTGACATCCATGTGTTTCCCCTATGTGTACCGTGTAATGTGTGACATCACTGCAACTTCCAAAATGACCAGAATCATTGTGAGAGAAAGGCCACTAATTGTAAGTGCAACTTACATAACCCGCAGACATGAGCATGCAAGGTGGATGAAGTGTCTTTCCAGACATCATACCTACACACAAAGATAACAAGTAGTATTAGATAATATACTGCACAATTATCTAAATACAACTTAAACCAGTAAAAAAATCAACAAAACACTCATTAAAAAATCATAAGCATAAATAAAATGTAGATATATTTTACTCAACATTAAAGTCACTAGATTTACTAATAGTTATTATTTGTATTTATGTTTCACGTGAATACATGTAGAAATAAAGATGGAATAATACGTTTATATATATAACTAAATGATAAATAAATATGCAAACCAAAATGTATCATATTCTAAAAATACCAAAGGGGAGTACTTGTATGAGCTTTTATCTATTTCGAGAATAAATTATTCTCTATTGAATAGGGACAGCCACGTGAAGGTGGAAGCTCATTTGGCCCCTCCCCTCCCCCCCGTCGGATCACCCCCAATTCCCCATACCCAATCTATTTACTATAACATACTTGAAAGAAACACAACAACATAAAATGTAATGTTCATTTAAACTTGTATACATCCTAATAACAATAAGATAGAATATGATATATCTTGAGATATTCAACTTATTAATTTCAAAGAAAGTAAACAAAGAAACTTATTACAAATTTATTTACACATACATAACTAGAATGTGGCTCTTAGAAAATTTGTGTTTCTCTACCCTACTTCTTTTTAGGTTTCTTTTTTTAAAGTAAATCCACAATTCTAGCATTGGAATCAACTTCCTCATTCTCTTCTTCACTAGTTTCTTGTGGTACTTGATCGGGATCATTAGACCGCAAAATACATCTCCTTGTAGGATTCCTACTAGTAGGATCAACGTTAACTATAATTAAAACAAATCATTTATTGATCAACTTATTTATACTAAACATAAACCCAAAAAATAATAATTTCTATAATTCAACTCATTCACGGTACCTGTAGGTGCATTAGGGGTAACATATGGTTGAGAAGTACATACGGTCTCTAAAAATGGATCATACGGTCTCTAAAAACACAAAATGTCAATTTGTACTATAAGTATTCAATAAGAATGCATTGGGTTTGTATACCTCCTCGTTGACAGTAGAGGTGTTAGCTTCATTGGCCTTTCCCTTTTCAACCAAAGTGGTGTAGCCTCCTTTGAAGGAAACTTTGAGCTCTTCATCCATGGGCATGATGTCAAATTGTACGGACTACATATCCTGTAACATAACACATTTTAGTATTGAGAGCATTTAAAGCGCAAATGAAAATGCAACAACAACAATTTTTAAATGTTAATACTTACATATCTACCCTTCACTTTAATGTAGCCCCCTGGGCCAGTTTTGTGTTGGCCAATCTTCTCGATTATGGCATGTGTAGCCTTTGTGGTGTCCTTGATCCTAATAAAATGATCAAGTAAATATTTATGCAGTTTAAAAATCGTGGTCAAATGCAATACACAATATATAATTTTATTGTTCGTTACATTATTTTATCTACCTTGGTGTTTTTGTCGCACTTGGAGGAAAGGATATCTCTTTTCTCATATTCTTCTCCTTGGCATCCTTTGTTAGTGCATACCACTCCCATTCTAGAAGTATTCCAAGACCCTCATAACTATGGTATCGACCAATATTAGTGCAGTAATTGTATCGCACTAATTTCGTGTACTTTCTCACCATGGTTTGGACTAAATTTTGGTTGAATACATGACCAAACAATGTGGTCATGTGTTTTTATAATGGTTTCTACGATATTTAAAAATTGTTCTAATTGTTGACACAAATAGAGAAAATTCCTTTTCATGCAGCTATTGGTAGAACATGTTATTTTGTACATTGCAATAAAATATTTTGATTAGATAAATAGAGTGAATATAAAAATATTCCTCGTTGTATAAAATAAAAATATTCCAATTGATTAGACGTAATTACCATGGATTTTTAATCCCTTCACTAGCACACAATCATGGTCCATCTATCAATAAACTGATAATTTCTCGGTTCTCTTGACAAGTAAGCCTGGTGTCTTGGTATTTGTATCAACATATGATGAATGATTCCCAATTGTACTAGAACCAGGGGTCGTATGTATAGATGGCATTGTGGAATGCCCCACACCAACACTAGGTGCAAACTCAGGGGAAGAGAGAATACCAAGATTTGAGGCACCAGTAGCATGTACAACAAGAGTAGAGGGTGCAAGCATATATGAATGTATGCTACTTCTAACATCGGGTTCTTCCTCTCTCAAGAATGCATGCGAAAATAGAATTCATCAAGTCAAGCTATTGGATTAAAATATGTTATATTCTTTAAAGGAATGAATGGAATATAATTTAAAAAAAACATGCGTTTTAATTCTTGATGTGTTCCATCAATAATTGAATTCTTCTTTCATTCTCGAGAGTATATTTAGCACTCACCAATTCCGTTTGTTTGTCAGCTAATGTATTAACCTTTATTCTAATAGTTACAAGAAATTCAAGAGCTCTTGATGTTAATTTTTTAGCATTAATTCAACATACTCTAGGATCTTTACTGAGAGAATAACATGTACAACATATCAAGCACATCAATGCATATCAATCATAACAAGCAATCACATGAGACAATGGACACACAGAGTTTCACTGGGGAAAACCATAAAGGTTAAAAACCCCACAACTTCCTCAGAGATAGAAAGAGCAATGATACAACCCAAGTACAAGAGATAGTCCTCCTAGTAGCTACTCCTCCTTCCTCACTTGTGCGCCGCTTTATGGAGAGTGTAGAAGTGAATAATGAAGTGATCAAATAGAGTGCCTCCCGCACTCTATTTATACATGACCCGAATTGCCTAATAAACTAGTAGGGCCAACTTGTCTAACTCAGTCTAATAACTCATGGTAATACTAATCAAGGCCGACCCCACACTTGGTGGTCTAATAACCCATAACAAGCAAGTTGCGACACTTGCGACACTTGTCAATACAAATGATGACACTTTCATATAGAGGAATAATAACATCTCTATAGGAGTACAATATACATAGGTGAAATACATTCCGAAGTTACATATACATCAACACTCCCCCTTAACTAGGAAGGTATTTCTTGACACAGATCTACTAGCACAAGTCTTCTTCTCTGGATCATCATCATCGTCACTGCTGCTGCTATCTCAATCAATCTATGATCTACTCATCATAAGATGTTATACAAAGCCAATCCTTTTTCATACTGGATGTAGGCCTGCCACCTGCAGGTCTTCATCATCTACAGAGCCAACCCTTTTTCATGCTGGATGTATCATAGAGCCAACCCTTTTTCATGCTGGATGTGACCTAGAACAAATATAGGATTTCCACCACAGTGCCAGTCCTTTTTCATACCGGATGGGACCTAGAAAAAATATAGGATTTCCTCCATAGAGCCAGTCCTTTTTCATACTAGATGGGACCTAGAACAAATCTAGGATTCCCGCCACAGAGCCAGTCCTTTTTCATACTGGATGGGACCTAGAACAAATCTAGGATTTCCGCCACAGAGCCAGTCCTTTTTCATACTGGATGGGAGCCATACTGTGGAATCCTCAAGACTCATTACGTGCAACACAAAACCTAGCTAGAGCATCCCAGGACTTATTATGGGCACACAACCCAACCTCTTGGATCTCCTAGGGCTACATTACATGTGGTCATGGCAAAACCTCGAAAGAGCATCCCAAGACTTATTATGGGCACACAGACCAACCTATCATATCTGCCAAGGCTACATTACATGCCATAGGACAAAACCTCAAAAGAGAATCCCAGGAGTTATTACGAGCACACAGCCCAACCTATCGGATCTCCCAGGGCAATATTACATGTCCTCCCAGAACAATGCCTCGAAAGAGCATCCTAGGACTTATTACGGGCACACGGCCCAACCTATCGGATCTCCCAGGTCAATTTACATGCTCATCTGCACAACCTGTCCACGACCACAGAGCATCAACCTGATACTCATCATACATCATCCTGATGTACATCATCACATGATCATCCTGATCATCATCATAGCATCATCCTGAGGCATATCATCTGGAGCAACATCCTGAAGCTCGTCATCCATGATCATCCTGATCATACAATGTATCCACCTGATACATATCATCTGGAGCAACATCCTGAAGCTCATCATCTATGATCATCCTGATCATACAATGTATCCACCTGATACATATAATCTGGAGCAACATCTTGAAGCTTGTCATCCATGATCATCCTGATCATACAATGTATCCACCTGATACATATACAAATACATGATCCACTTGATCATAACAAGCATCCAACATGATGCATATACAAATACATGATCCACCTGATCATAAAAAGAATCCAACATGATGCATATACAAATACATGATCCACCTGATCATAACAAGCATCCAACATGATGCATATACAAATACATGATCCACCTGATCATAACAAGCATCCAACATGATGCATATACATATACATGATCCAACTGATCATAATAAGCATCCAACATGATGCATATACATATACATGATCCAACTGATCAATCAAGCATCCAACATGATGCACTTGACCAATTACCTATTCTTTTTTCCACTTTTTTAATTAACCATAACCAGTCTTCATATTTATAGTTGTTGGGATTCAACATATAGCCTAAGTATTTCAGGCTAGAATCCATCTCCACCACCTTATAAGGGAAAATATGAGACAACTGAGAATATACATCTTTAGTACATGTATTCTTATAGAAACATATTTATCCGAGCTCACCTCCATAAAAAATTCTGCACATAATAAAGTAATGATCTCATAAAAAGAGTTCCACTCTTCCATATTACCTTTACCAAACAATACATCATCAACAACAAAAAGTAAATGAGTAATATGTAAGACAAAAGATAATTTTATGCGTAATAATTTTTCTTGCCTTTCTAGCAGCATCAATTATTCTGCTAAGACCTTCAATGGATAATAGGAAAAGTAATGGAGAAAGTGGACACCCTTGTATTAAACATATGGAGCTCTTAACAAAACTGGTAGGTGAACCATTTACAAAGACAACAAATTTTGCAGAGGATACACAATCCATTATCCAATTGCACACATCTAATGGAACACCAATATGGAGGAGGATTAACCTTAACATGCCCCAGTTAACTTTGTCATATGTCTTAGCTAAATCCAGTTTAAGAGTCATAGAATTCATTTTCTTAACCTTAATTGAATGCAAACATTCTTGTGTGACACCAATAGCATCCAATATTTGTCTGTTGGGTAAGAACCCAAACTCCTCCTTAGAAACCACCTCTGCTAGCTTAAGCTTGATCCTATTTGAAATAATTTGAGTGATAATTTTATAGACCAAGTTACAAAGAGAGATAGGTATAAAATATTTAAAGGTATTAGGCTTATCACAAGAGCAAGTGTGATGAAAGTAGATTTCAAAGCATCAAACATAAATCCCTCAACTCTGGAAAATTCAACCACATCTAGAAGTTCTTTCCCAATAAGATAAAAAAAGAACTGAAAAGTTCTACAGGAAATCCATTTGGAATCGGGATTTTGTCCCTAGCAAATTGTTCAATTACCCCTCAACTTCATCCAATGGCACGGGGCTACCAATTTTCATATCTTCATCAATAGAGAAGCAAGAAGGAAAGTGCTTAACCACATCAAGTTGAGACACAATTTTATCATTCTCAGGATCCTTGAAGAAATTAGAAAAGTAATCAACAACCGTCTTTTTTAATTGAATCTTCTGAGAAGCCACCCAATGTCCTTCATCATTTTTCAAATCCCAAATAGCATTGATATTTTTCCTGTAGTTTGCATATATGTGGAAGAACTTGGTATTATTGTCACCCCGGGAAATCTAAATTTCCCTAATTTTTAATCTCCACTCTTCCTCTTCCATTTTTAGGAAGTTTGCTTTCATTTCCTCCATCTCTGAAATAATAGCTTTTTCATCCTTAGATAAAGAAGAAACCAAATTAGATCCTCATAAATATGAGCAAGAATCTCCTCAATCTCCAAGAGTTCCCGATGGGATGTGATTTATTTTTCTTTTCCCACATACTCACTAATTTCTCCATTCCTTTGAGCTTAATACAAAACCTATCCATGACATTTTCCTCCTTAGGAGTATTTATATAATTCCAACAGCTTCTAACCAAATGGAAAAAATCCTTATCTTGAATCCACATGTGATTAAACTTGAAAGGGTAATGTAAGGATGAGTTCTCCCCATCCAGTTGCAAACAAATAGGATCATGATAAAAAATAGAAGATGGTATAATCCAAGACCTATATATGGACACATAACTAGCTAATTCTTCATACATCAAATATCTATCCAACATTTTACTTATACCTTCAATTCCTGATCTACCATTCTTCCATGTAGGACCATGTTTAGTAGGAACTACATCCAACATGTTATAGTCCTTAAACAGATTCTTGAAAAAATAAGAAAGTGGATCCAATTTTGAGGAATGACCCCAAATATTAGTAGAATCAAGAGTAATATTAACGTCACCAACAATAATAAGATTAGGTAATCCTAAAATTCTACTAAAATCCACCGTATCCCATAAAAATTTCCTTTCTTTATAATTAGTACCATAATAGTTAATATTATTAACATCCTGAATCAAACCCTTGAATTTCCCCACCAACAACATCCCAACACATGATATATAAGATTTAAGATTTGAAAATTTGGGATTCCAGATTGATAATAATCCCTCGGACTGACCTGAGAAGTCCAAAGCATAAACTTCCTAGCCTAGCAAAATTTTTAAGAAGTACTGACAGGATTTTATGACAGATGACATAGTTTCTTGAATCAAAATAATTTCAGGATTAACAAAGAAAAATAATCTCTTAAGGGCTTGCATCTTACAGGCGCCCCATATCCCTGGAATATTGAAGGATAATATTAACATTAAATAACCCCCTTTGAGGGCTCATGTGCTCTAAGGGCCTGGGAATCATGGGAAGTAACATGACTATTACTGAAAGAAGAATCCTTTTTCATTCTGGTCGATAGGGGAATGTAATTCTCGAAAGACAAATTACCCACAATTTCATCATCCCCCTTCAGCACATAACTTCCCCTTTTCCTATTCTTATTACGAATAGTGACATTCTTATGTCTGACAGAGTTGATAGGGATGGAATTGGGGCTATTTGAAGGTTTATCTAACGACAATGGTAAGGGAGCCAAAGCGACCTCATCTTTAAAGGAAGGAGGAGACCCATAATTGTTTGATGGATTGGACCCATCACTACAAACTAATTCGGACAGAAAATCCATATTCTTATGTGCACACAAAGGGGGAAAATCCTCATCATTCCTCGAGAAAGAGCCAACATAATCACTATGAAAAACCTCAGAAGAGACCCCCACTGCACAATTAGAATGAGACACATTTGTGGCCAAAGAAGCGAACCTATCAAAGAGAGATCCAGTCCTCTCATCTGGCACAAGGGATTCCCTACAATGTGTAGAATAATTCTCTAAAATAACATGATTCTGATCTCTATTCACCTCTAATGCATTAGACTCAAACCTTTTTTTCGTAATCCTTGTCAAGATATTTTATATACTTTAATTCGACAGATTATATACTTTCATAGGTATTAGGGGATTTTTCAGGAAACATACCTTCTTAATGAGTTGAAAAAGGAGGTACACAAATCAAATTCTCAGTGATAGGAACAACAAAACGTGGCCAGCTTCACAAACCCCTTTAAGGAACGAGACATCATTTTGTCTTTCATTGGAATCATCATCATACTCCACTTCAGAAATACCTGGACAATTCCGGCCTAAATGACCCATTTGGAAACATAGAAAAAACCATAAGGGGATGTTCTTATAGCCCAAATGCATCTCAATCACTCTTTCACCCCACACAATATTCACTTCCTCCGGAATACCTTCAGATACATCAAAATATAACATGACTGAAGCCATTCTTTTATCCTCATTAATCAACATCTTCTTGTCTAAGGTGATGAAATTTCCTAGTTGTTTTTCCAAACCGTCAAATATATCTTTTGACCACAATGGAAAGGGAAAACCTAGTAACAAAATCCAAAGGTTCTGCCTATGAATATGCTCTCTACATGGATCAAACCTTGAGCACCAACAACTAAGGACTAGTGAACCCTTTCCAATAACCTAGTACCTCGACAAAATTTTGGGAGGGTCTTCTTCTTTCAGAAAGACAAAAGAAAACCACCCATTTAGAAAAATGTTGACCTTTGGAAGGTAATAAAGCTCCAACTAGTGTTTCGCCACCCAACTGACCATCTCAACCCTATTCATCCTTAAATACTCCAAACGACCGACTAAAGCAAACACTAAAGGGCTCGCAACTATTTCAATGTTGACATTCTTACCAAGAACATAAAAATGCTGGTCTTTTTTTAACCTTGAAGGATTTGGAGCGACGTCGATCTTTTGCCTTTAGACCGCTAACTTTCTTGACTTTTGATTGTGGAGCAATAAAACTTGTTACATGGGAATAATGCAAATCTATTTCTTTTATAGAAGATATTTCCTCCACATTAGATCATTTGTCAATGAGAATTGAACCACCAACTTTTTTTATCACCTTCTGTGAAATAGGGATGGTCAACTGTTGCACGATATTTCACCCTCGATTCAAAATATTATCACTCACCTTCGAATCAATAATCACCTCTAGTGTACTATGAAACCCTAATCCATCACCAAAGACCACCTATGTTAAGGGGGAAACCGGTCCATAAAAAACCATCTTCTCACCCCCCAATGGATAATGAAATACTTGGTGAGCCTGAGAAGGTGAGTTGACAACCTGAGGTGACCCCTTGTCAGATGTCAAAATACCTTTTGATAGAGACACATTATGGGACTTAGAACGATCCATCAAAACTAGGGTTTACAATTTTGACATATAGTTAAACCTGCAGACTATAAACCCCAAATCCTTAACCAAAAGGTAACTCATATAAATACAAACCCAAAAAATATATATTTAAAAATAATTTTTTTTAAAAATCTTATTCCAAAAGAAAAATTAAGCAAAAAAATCCCTTAAGTTCCCACTTTTTTAATGTGGTTGGTACTAATTCCTTTGAAAGGAGAACTGAACTCCATGGAAACAAAAAAATGCTTCAAAAATCATATAATCTATCCATCGGATGACTATTGTAGCAAGAAAATCAATCACTTAAACCCTATCTACACTCTCTGTGAACTTGTTCTCATATAAACCAACGTGTGTTTATCTTTCCATGCCATGCTAATTCCCTAAGCAACAATGGACGAAAACATATGTATGGCACTCTTGTCTTGGCTTATGGAACTACCTTTACATTTCAAAATAACTTGTTCTACCCTCCTTAACACACATTATGTGTAGAGGAACACACATTCCATTAGAGGAGTAGCAATTGGTGGTAAGATGGATTTTTTGGAACAACATGTTCCATAGCTTATGGAAGAACTTTACGTACAAATTCCAGGTGAAGGCTCATATAAGAAGCTAATATTATTTTCCATCATTGTATATGCATGCCGCATACCCCATGAAAGAACTTTACATGCACCTTCTAGTGAAGGACTAGATAGGTAGATACTACTACTTTCCACTATTGTATATGCAAGACCCATACCCCATGAAAGAACTTTGCATACAAGTTTCAAGTGAAGGACTAGATAGGTAGTTGGTACTACTTTCCATCATTGTATGTGCAATGAATAATAGGGCTTTGGAGGGTCAAAATGTAGCTAGAAATACCCTTATCCTATTCCATTTCCTAGTGATATCATTTTGTTTATAGGTGATTGATACAAGGACAACCACACAATATGTTTTTGATCCACACCAAACAAATCCCCATAATAATACAAAGACATATTTTCAATTTTAATGGAATGGTTATGTTCATGTTTAGCCAATCCACTGGAGAGTTCTCTTGCACTACATCAATTTTTTGACATTTTCTACCTTTAGGTAGATCCATAGGATAGGAGAACACTTGACCTTGGTAGATCTGTTTTTAATGATATTCCCACTAGTGGTTGTGAGATACCAAATGAATGGGAAAATCAAATTAGGGAAGTTTTATAGTCAAATGTGATGGTATTTCCTAGGTTCAACAACCTCTTCCATCATCATATATCATATGTTGAGTGTAGAACATATCCAAGTTTTGTATATCTTAAAGGAAATTATTCTCGAAGTAAACGATTCAATGAAAATGTTAATTTAAAGATGAAATGTATAGACTTCTATATTAAAATAAATGCCCAACCTTGGTTTCTTATCAACTAACCAACCACCTACTAGACCAATGACTTTACCTCCAAATCAAAAGTTGATAAAAGGGGATGCAAGATGTGGTTATCACTTTTCTTATAAGAAAACAACTAGCATGAAAATTTAGTCAATCAATAGACTATAACCTAACAATGATTATATTCAACCCAAAAGAACAAAGTACTAGACATTGTATAGTTGTAAATTTTGTAGTTACTTGATGAAATGATCAAATAAATACATGCAACAAATTAAAAGACCGTTGAATTAAAGTCATAAAACATGGTACTATAGGAAACTAGACTCATAATAATAAAGTGCATAAAACCATACTATAGGAAATTGAATCACATAATTAAAGTTCAAAAATTGAAGCATTCCTTGGCTACATGGGTTCCTTGATTTTCCTTGAGTAGGGCCCTTACTCAAGATGATCACATGAACCCTAAGTAAATAAAAAATACTCAAATCTTGGAAAATAATATCCCTTATTAAAAACTCATAACATAATAGCAATAACGTATCTACTCCAATTTGAATGGATTCTAGAAAGAACTTCACAACAAATCAGAATGAGAGGCTATAATTCTCTTCACTCTATTTTTATTTAAACTCAAAGACTCTAAAAAAGGTTTTAATTAGTCCTCGATTGAATGATGATTGTCTCACCGATCCCTATAATTATGCACCCTTGTTTCAAGGATCTTGTTTTATTCATCCTACACTTCCAATGCCTTAATCAACAAATTGAATTAGGATCATGACTTCATTGGTCTCATTAAGTGCTTTGAAATCTTCTAATCTTTGCAAGGGAACATGATCCCATGTTGCTCTCACATGATATTGGTTTTTCATTCATTTAGATTAGTCCCCTAAGGAACCCAAGATTAATCCCACTCACATCATCATAAGTGCTTTGACATCTTCTAATATTTGGAAGGAAAAAGATCTAATGTTGCTCTCACATGATATTATTGAGATTAGTCCACTAAGGTGTTGGAATATTCACCAATATTGAGAGGGGGGGGGGGGGTGAATTAGTATCAAGCACTTTTTACCATTTTTAACCTTAATCACATCATGTAACATTAACCATTAAAAATTCCATCATCATCACATAAAATCATACATAGTGCACAAAAGATTTTACGTGGAAACTCAAATGGGAGAAAACCACAAAATTCTTTTCTTATATAATGTCAATATTACATTCATAGGAAGAAACAACTTCCAAGAATATCCAACACCAATTGGAAGGAGGAACCAACCTGAAGGAAGCTCCAACTCTCGGATTTGCCAGTAGCAACTGGAAGGATCCTACAACCCCCTAGATTTACCAGCTACAATTGGAAGGAAGCACCTACTCCCTAAAGCATAGGCTCCAACCTGTAGTGAGGACACCAATCCTCAGTGAGCTCTAACTCACCTTAGCACCACCCTGCCACCCTAATATGAGTAAGAGTATCAACATGTCACTGTCACTTCCACTGTCACTATCATTGTTAATATCAATGTCACTACCACTAGCAATGTCACTATCACTGTTATTGAGATTAGTCCACTAAGGTGTTGGGATATTCACCAATATTGAGAGGGGGGGGGTGAATTAGTATTGAGCATTTTTTACCATTTTTAACCTTAATCACATCATGTAACATTAACCATTAACAATTCCATCATCATCACATAAAATCATACATAGTGCACAAGATATTTTACGTGGAAACCCAAACGGGAGAAAACCACAAAATTCTTTTCTTATATCATGTCAATATTACATTCATAGGAAGAAACAACTTCCAAGACTCTCCAACACCAATTGGAAGGAGGAACCAACCTGAAGGAAGCTCCAACTCCCTGATTTGCCAGTAGCAACTGGAAGGATCCTACAACCCCCTAGATTTACCAGCTACAATTGGAAGGAAGCACCTACTCCCTAAAGCATAGGCTCCAACCTGTAGTGAGGACACCAATCCTCAGTGAGCTCTAACTCACCTTTGCACCACCCTACCACCCTGATATGAGTAAGAGTATCAACATGTCACCATCACTTCCACTGTCACTATCATTGTTAATATCAATGTCACTACCACTAGCAATGTCACTATCACTATCATTGTCAATGTCATTGTCATTTCCACGATCACTATCACTATCACTGTCACTTTCACTATCACTATCACTTTCACTGTCATTATCACTGTCATTACCACTATCACTACCATTGTCACCATCATTGTCTTCACATTCTTTCTCTGATCTACTTCATAATCTTCCTCTGATCTGCTTCATAATCTACCTATCATCCGCTCCATAATATGCCTCTGATCTACTGCATACTATAAAAAAACCTTTATTTCCAAAGGGCATATCTCCAAAATGATAGAAAACCAATATATGAAACTTGTACCCCCGTTACTTCAATATATCTACCTCATCTACTTGAAGGTTCACTATCTAAAACGCCCTAGAACAAAATTTATAGAGAAAATATCAAACGAATCTGTTTGAAGTTGATTTCAGGGTCATTCAGAAACCCTAACTTCCTAGGGTCATATCTACATAATATAGCATACCAGCATATGAAAATAATACCACAAGTTCTTCAAGCTATCTACTTCATCTCCTCCAATGGACACTATTTGAAACTTTTTAGAACAAGATATATAGAGAAAATTCCAAAATGACATGTTTAAAGTTGATGTTAGGATCATTCAGAAACCCTAACTTCCTAAGGTCATATATCCAAAAATATAGTAGACCAAAATATGAAACTCGTACCATAGGTTTTTCAGGGCTCTACTTCATCTTCTCCAAGGGGCACTATCTAAATACTTCTAGAATAAATGATATAGTGAAAATTCCAAACTGACCTATTTAAATATGATTTCAGGATCATTCAAAATCCCTAACTTCCTGAGGTAATACCTCCAAAATTATAGCATATAACATATGAAACTCATACCAAAGGTTCTTTAGGCTCTCTAATTCATCTTCTCCAAGGGGAACTATCTGAATATTTCTAGAACAAAAGATATAGCAAAAATTCCAAGATGACATGTTTGAAGATGATCTAGAAACCCTAACTTTTGAAGATGATCCAGAAACCACAGGTACTCACACATCTTACTTCCATCCCATAACAATTTCAAGGTCTGAATCATCCTAGAACAAAAGTTAGAGGGGAAATTCCAAGATGACCTGAAACAGATTTCGCAATAAAAAACCTAGAACAAATCATCACAAGGTTCCATCTTCCATTGGAATGTTGCCCTTCTTCACGTCATATTCCCTTGGAAATTTGCTACTTTAAGTTGAAATTCGCTCCTATTCCTTGGATAAGTTGAATTAGTGTTATGTTAATTCCAAATGAGGTTTCTCTTATTTATATGAGTCTAAGTCTCTCTTTTAGTTCACTTAAGGTTAGGTCAGCCTATAACTTAACATTAATTTTGTCTTCCACATTTTAGGGTATTCTTCAATGGGTCAATAACCACTTCATGGATTCATCAGGTCATTCCAAGTGGACATATCTTCGTTTCTTCATGTGCTTCTTCAATTTTCTTTAGGTCTTTACTTTAGGGCTTCATGTCTTCATCAACAGGGTTACAAGATTGCAAAGCCACATGGGGTTACTTGACCCTTCAAACATTTTCCTTTCTTCACATGTGGGCATTGATGAGCCCAGTATATAGGTACTCTATAGCCCCCTTTATGCCACACAAGAGCAAGAAAGGATAAGAAAATGCCTATGTTCGTAGGGGAGAATGCATTTGTTTTGATTATTTAATGAAGTAGTTTAGAGATTATTTTTCTTATGCTTAAAGCGTTTTATGTGCTAATTATATGAAAATAGTCATGCGTGAGCAGGGCACAGGTGATCTGGAAAACAACAAGTAAATCAAGCTCAAGACTGAAGATCACGAGTAACTCAACGCTCACATTTTCCTTATTTATAGAAAGAACTCCTGTTAACCAGGATCGTTGTTTACAATGTAGAGCTAGGTTAGAATTAGGAATAAATAGGGACCTTTTGAATAGCAAGGGGTCTATCGACATTTTCGAGAAACAATCTTCGACATATTTTGTATTTGAGACAGTTATGTTTTAAATTTTCCTGAAACATGAAGTTATGATTTGAGAATGGAAGACCAGCATTGTATTAATTCCTTGAGTTTATAAGTCTCTTTTCCTCCTGAAATACGTGTTGGGGAGGGTCCCCTCAATATGTATATTAGGAGTCTTGTGTTTCATTATAGGTATTTTTCATGCATTTTATTAATCATTTCAATCATCATGATGTGTGAAAGTACTTTGGTATTTGTTTAGGCATTAGATTTTGATTTTAGTACAAGTGATTTTCCTTTATAGTTTGATAACACTGTTTCCGTAGTTCTATAACGCATAGTCCATAGTCCTGTGTGTGCAATCCACGCAAGCATATTTTATACATGTTTTCCAACATTTTTATACCATTTCCAGATAACGATTCAGATCTATCATTTCACGCATACTTTCCTTACTTAAGTTTGATCACATAAAGGTTACATATTTAAGCATTTGATTTGAATAGAACAGGGTTCAATTGCTTTCAATATTTTATTTGGTAGACATAATTTGATTGTTTTCCAGCATTGAAATTCCTAGATTAGATTTACCAGTTTTTCAGCATTCAATTCGTATAATAGATTTTACCAGTTTTCCAGCACTAAAATTCCTAGATTAGATTTACCAGTTTTTCAGCATTCAATTCATAGAATAGATCTTTCAGTTTTCAACATTTTCAATTCATGGGTTTACATACTTTCATATTTCCTGCTTCTTAGTTTTTAGAACAATACTCCCTATTTCCCTTAGAGCTTTCTTTAGGATAGATTGAACGTTCAGAACGACAAAGATCACCCTATAGTGCACATATAGTGCTTAGCATCTCTTACGTTTGTCCGCTCCCTGGTTGACAATTAAAGTATACTTCCGGTATAGCTACCCTAATTAGGTACCATTCCTGGAGTCCACCACTTTTTGACGCCATTGTCGGGGAGGTGCTTAATCTATAGGAGACATCTAAAAAAAAAACATAATTTTTTTTTACCATGAATGCCCCAACGAAGGAGGGATAGATTTGGACGCTTTCTACCTAACCGCCCTATGAGTAACAACAATTACGAACATTCTCAATTTGAATTCCTTAACTCCGAAGACGAAGCTGATTCCAGCTACGATCCAGACTGACATAAATTCTTTGCTACCTCTAGCTCAAACGATACCATGGTAGAGGAAGAGGATGGACATAGAGAACTGTTTACTTTTCCCATTAGTGTACCGCTTGGGGATGCCAGAATGAAGAATATCAACCCTAATAATCTTCCAAACTTCCATGGCTTAACTTCAGAAGAACCTGACACATTTCTATTTGAATTTGAGGTAGTTTGTAGGTCTTTTGGTTATACTACTGATGCACAAAAACTAAGACTCTTTCCTTTTACTTTGAAATATCTATCACTTAGATGGTTCATGAGCCTGGAAGGGAACAATATTTTCACTTGGGACCAAATGAAATAATCCTTCTTGGAAAAATATAGGGACTATGGTATGGAAAAAGATACAAGAGATGAAATCTTCAGGATGCAACAAGGAGAAAGAGAATCCCTAGAAGACTATGCACAACGCTTTCAACTCAACTACAAAAGAGCTAGTCACTGCACCCTAGATCAGGAATCATTGAAACTTGTCCTTCTTAGAGGAATCAAAGAAGAAAATCTAGAAGTCTTAAGCCTATTAGGAGATGGGGATATATTCCAGAAAACCTATGATCAAATCCTACAAATCTTCAAGAATTACTCTAGATCCAGAAAAGGTAAAACTGGGACACGGGATACACATCCATTTACAGGAGGATCATCATCTTCAGGACCAAACCTCACAAAGTCTAATTTAGGAAATATTCTTGATGATATGAAAACTAATATCCTTCATTCTCTAGCAATGCAACTAGATGCACTCCAAATAAAGAAGAAACTGGATGAGATAAACCAAGCACTGGTAGTATTTTTCCCATGATGCAGAAAGAAACATGAAAATGGATAGTGCAGATTAAACAAAATAGAAATATGTGGCCTCTGCACTGATGATCACTCTACTGATAAATTACCTCTTCTACCATCATGCAAAGATTCCATTCAGGATCCCACATCTAAAGGTACTATGGAGCAACTTTGTTTTCTTAATCAAAGAAGAAACAATTTTGTTAGGCCCTTCCAACCCAACAACCAAGCATATTTTAACCAAGGAATTAATCAACAAAATTGGACCCCTCAGCCCCAACCACATGGCCAACTCAAGCAGCTCTAAACTAACGACAACAAATCCAAACACTGTATCAACAACCATATTATACACAACCTTATTCTCCCTACCCCCCACCTTTTTCTCATCCACCAATGAATTATGGAGATCCATATGTTTATACATCAAACTGGAGGGCTCCATTACATCATCCACTCATCATGCCGCCCCCACAGAACCAACCACCTCCCAGACCACCCCCAATTATTGCCCAACCAGTTCCAAACCCAAACAACAACAGAGAAGGAGAGCAGCAACCCTATAAAACTGAAATGGTGCAGTTCCCTACATATGTCATGGATACACTTGAAATAAATGAAATTAATCTCAGATATGGTAAAACATTGTAGAACACCCATCCACAAAATAATTAAGAATAGATCAATCACGAACACATAACACAACCTGAACCACAGCAGCCAGCTAAGACACACTCTCAGGAAGAAGAAAAATTGACCACAAATACCAAACAGAACCCCCCCATTCCCTAAGAAACTCATACGAAGCACCAGAGAGGAGGAGGAGAACGCTATCCTTAACGAATTAAAACATTTGAACATACAAATCCTCATTTTACAAGCAATAAGAGACATACCAATCTGTAATAAATTTATTAAAGAAATTTGCTTAAAACGACATGGCCGAAGAAAACGTCTTAAAACGACCTGGCCGAAGAAAATGTCTTAAAATGACCTGGCCGAAGAAAACGTGACCCACCAACTATAAACGTAGTGGGCCAATTAGTAGATTTAATGTTGGGTGTCATTTTCAACCCCAAATACCTTGACCTAGGTAGTCCAGTCGTCAACGTAACCATTAACAACAGACATGTTGCAAGTAGCCTAATTGATTTAGGGGTTGCAATCAATGTGATGACAAAGGACACAATGATAGACTTAGGACTCCAATCAATTATCATACCAACGAGTACCATGCTGCAGCTTGTTGACACATCAACTGTAAAACCTGAAGGAATGCTTGAGGATATCATTATCAATATAGAATCCTGGGAGTACCCAGTCGATTTCATAGTTATAGAGGTGAAGAGTAAACTCAATGGATATCCAATAATCCTAGGGAGGCCATGGCTAGCAATAGCAGACGCCTATATAGGCTGTAGATCTGGTAACATGACAATCACCAGTGGGCATGCTAGAAAGAAGATCACAATTTATCCTCCAACAAGAAAATCTACAGACATAGAGTATTAGAATTGGATAGATGACTATAATGATATAAATGACCGAAACATACAACCTGTTCTTACCATCGAAGCATCCCTTTCTCTAAAATCTATTGATGAATACAGTCATTTAGATAGATTTATTCAAAATGCATCTTCTAATCGTGATATTCTTGAAGATTTTTTTTAAATAGATCAACAACAAGAAGATACAAATTCACCCCACAACTCTGACAGAATGTGCGAAAAAGTTCTCTCACTTGAACAACAGTCAACACAGATCAAAACAGTTGAGATCATGCCTAGAAAGATAGTTAATATTAACTCCAATTTGGAGCCAGAACAAGAGCAAAAATTAATGAAGGTACTCTCAGAAAACAACAAGGATTTTGCATGGACATACACCAACATGAAGGGTATCCACCCAAACATTTTCAAGCATTACATATATATCAAAGAAGGTGTTGTACCCATCAGACAACCTCAAAGAAGGATCAACCCAGCATTAAAGGATATAGTCAAATTGGAATTACAAAAGTTATTGGATGCAGGGTTCATCTACCCAATCTCAGATAGTGAATGGGTATCACCATTGGTAATAGTCCCTAAGAAAGGAGGGAAGTGGAGGATCTGTGTGGATTACAGAGAACTAAACAAGGAAACTAAAAGAGACCACTTCCCTCTACCATTCATTGAACAAGTATTAGACACACTAGTTGGAAATAAATTCTTCTCATTTTTAGATGGATTCAGTGGATACAACTAGATTCTAATCCACCCAGCTGATCAGGATAAAACCACATTTACATGCCCATGGGGAACTTATGCATACAAAGTGATACCCTTTGGACTGTGTAATGCCCCAACAACATTTCAAAGGGCCATTTTGAGCATATTCTCTGATTTTATCAATGATCATATGGAAGTTTACGTGGATGACTTCACACCCTATGGCCAAAACTTTCACCGGGAATTACAACATCTTGAATTAGTATTAAAAAAATGCATCGAAATGAGCTTATATCTAAGCAATGACAAATGTAGGATGCTGATGCAAGAGGGCATAGTGTTGGGACACCATATCTCACAAAGAGGCATTGAAGTTGATCAAGCAAAAGTCACGGTCATTAGGACACTTCCACCACTTTTCAAACAAAGAGATGTGCGAAGTTTCGTTGGGAAACCAGGCTACTGCAGAATATTTATAGAAAGTTATAGCAAAATTGCTGCACCTATTTTTGTTCTTCTAATAAAATATACATAATTCATTTGGAACAAGCATTGTATGTCAACATTTGACAACCTCAAAGAGAAGACAATCATTTCCCTAGTACTCCAAGGACCCAATTGGACACTACCATTCCACATACATTCTGATGCTTCAGATAAGGCTATTGGATCAGTCCTTGGGCAAGAAGAAGAAAAGAGACCATATTCCATGTATTACATTAGCAAAAACTTGGCAGGACCTGAAATCAATTATATAGTCACAGAAAAGGATTTTTTGGCTGTCATACATGCAATAAACAAATTCGGGCACTATATGAATGGATACCAAGTCTTTGTCCACACTGACCATTCAACAATTAGGTATCTTATGAATAAACCTAGTACAAGTGCTAGAATTATTAGATGGCTACTCCTCTTGCAAGAATTTGACATAACAATCCTGGATAAGCTAGGAAAACATAATGTGGTAGAATATTTTCTATCTAGACTGACCCATGGACGGGACAGTGAATTGGTAAATGATAACTTCCCTGATGAGCACCTCTTTGCAATCTCAACAAAAAGCCCATGGTTTGCTGACATATAAAACTACTTAGTATCTGGTAAATTTCCACAACATTACAACTACCAAGAGAAGTGCAGAATCATATGACAAAGTGCAACTTACACATGGATAGAAGGGATGCTTTTTAAAAAAGGGCCAGACCAAATATTGAGAAGATGCATTAGAGAAGATGAAGTCCATGAAATACTGCATGCCACCCACAATGAGCCATGTGGAGGACATTATGCTACAAAAAGAACAGCCTATAAAGTGTTGCAAACTGGATATTATTGGCCAACACTTCACAAGGACTCCTATGATTATGTATCACATTGTGATGACTGTCAACAAATGGGGAAGCCTACACAAAGAGAAGAAATGCCTCTACATCCTCAAATATCTTTGGAAGCATTTGATAAATGGGGATTTGATTTTGTTGGTCCATTCAACCCCCAATCAAATCATAAAATATATATTCTAGTATGCACTGACTACCTTACAAAGTGGGCATAAGTGGCAGCACTTGCAGCAGCAAATGAAAGAAATGTAGCAAAATTCTTTACAGAACAAATATTCCACATATTTGGAGTTACAAGAGAGTTAGTTTATGACCAAGGAACACAGTTTACATCCAAACTCATCAAGGAACTGCTCCAAAGAAACAATGTTAATCATCGAAGGTCCTCCTCCTGCCACCCTCAAGATAATGGTTAAGTTGAAGTGACAAACAGGGAACTAGAAATAATTTTAACAAAGATAGTACAACTACACAAAAGAGATTGGGTAGACAGATTGAGTGAAGCAGTTTGGGATTATAACACAACATGAAAGACAACAATAGGCTTTACCCCATATGAGTTGGTATATGGAAAGAAAATAATGATTCCCATTGAGTTTGAAATCAAAACATTGAGAATTGTAGCCAATTTAAACATGGAACTTTCAGAAATTCAAGAGGAACGCATGCTACAACTAAATCAGTTGGATGAGCACCGCCAACAAGCCTTTAGACACACTGAAATCATCCAACAACAGAGGAAGAAATGGCATGACAAAAACATCAAGCATAAGAAATTTAAAGAAGGTGATTGGGCACCAGGGATAATTTCAAGGACTCGTACTTATTTAAAGGTGTATAAACCTTGGCGAATCTTACCAATTCTTAAAATGTCAACTATGAAATATTTGGAGATATTTTTCTAAAAGTATTTCAATTTTTAAGGATTTTCTATAGTTTATATAATAATTTGGTGATTTTTAGAGTGAAAAAGGTTCACCCCATCAAAATTGGGCGAAATAGGGCTTCAAAAAATGCAAATTGGCGAATATTTTTGTGGAAAACAACATGGAAAAATAGCCCATGGGCTAAATTTCATCCCTAAAATTATCCTTGTTGGGAACTACTATATGATTCTAGGTTCCAAATTTTTCAAGGAAAACTCACCACCAGATGGCTCAGACCCTACATCATTGACACAATCTATGACAATGGAGTAGTCAGAATCACAACAATTGATGAAACAAAATTCCCCATGTTGGTGAATGGACATCGACTCAAGTTGTACAAGAAACCGCAGTCCAGGGAAGAGTTCACAAAAGCACTCTATCAGAAAAATCTAATGCTGATAGAGCACTTAGAGAATCACTGATTATTGCTAAAAAAAAAACGAAAAAAAGAAAAAATGATCATAAAAAAAATTATATATATATACAAAAAAAAGAGAAAAAAAATGATGAAATCCGCTCAGACTTATGTCAAGACATAAATGAATGGACTATATCTATACCAATGAATATCTACGGTTGCAAACAATCTCGCAAAAGAAAGAAATTGGTCTAAACGGTTTACGATAAATAATGTTAACACTGCAGACAAATCAACCATCAGATCATTACATGAAAAGAAATCTACAGTCAATGGCTCTTGTGCAGATTGAACATGCACGAATAAATAAATTTCTTAAATAAGTGAAGTATTGGTAGACTCCACATACGTCAATGGTGAATATCTGATGAAGAAGTGAATCTATGGTGGTTGTTCACTTCGTGGATACACCAAGCACGGGCAAAACACAGTTTTTAAATTTGAGAAGTTTGGTAGGGACCGCACGGGGGCTTCACTCAATAAACCGCTATCATAGCACATTCATTTGTGGCATATGAAACAATACCCCTAATTTCACTAAATATTGGAAAATACCTTCCAAAATCATTTTTTTAAACCCCCTCCCAATATGCATTCCCAATTTAAAAAAACCCCTATTTTCACTAGATATTGTATGTATCAATTTTTTCATTAACATTTTTTACACCCCTTTACATTTCTACCTAGTATATTGATATGATACCCCTCTTATGACCCCACATGCATTCTACAATGCACCTTGCTTCTTTCGATGTATATTTTGGATGCACATTACTTCACCCACAATGCAATTACTCAACCACATATCATCTTGATTTGCAACATCTAATGGTCTAATGAAGAGATAGGATATCACTTCTTGTATGTCACTAGAGCCAATGCACATAGTACAACATTAGATTGCATGTTGCAGTTCCCCAATCACTAACTAAGCCTGTTGTGGGATAGGTATCCAAACCCCCAGGGCCTGTAACAAGTTCTAGGAGGTTGACTAAACCTCCCAAGTCCTGTAATAGAAATGAGTGGTTGGTTATTCAAGCCCCTAACCCTAGAGGATTAGATCCTCCTAAGGATATTGGTAAAAACTGGCTTAGTGCTATTGGTAACAATCGACTGTCAATGATCACTGTCTCTCGACTATGATTGACTGGAAACCCACTTCACCACGAAACCCCTGGCCTCAAGCACGCCTCAAGATGATATTTTCCTGCGTACTGGTAAGCCCGAGCCTTGCCTCAACCCTATTTCTCATCCGGCTATGATCCCTCCATCTCCACTTGGTGGATATTTGTCAGCCCACCCATATAGAAAAGACCCCAAAGTATTTTTGTATCGTTACATTAAATAAAAAAAACCCTTTTCCCCTTAATATATAAGCAATATAATTTTTAGGTTTTCATGAATATTTAATACCGCAATATGAATGAACATGATATTATATTGCCTTCTAGTGAAGCCCCCGTGGGACTGCGCTTCTGGATGGGAGAGATGGGAATTGGATTCCAATCAATGGTTGACAAACGAATCAAGCGAGCCAGCAAGCAAACTTCAACAAGAAAAAAATCCAATCAAGCGAGCCAACAAAAGAACCAACAAGCAATATTCAAAAAATTAGAAGTAAAATCAAGCGAACCAGCAAATCATTGAAAAATGATATTCAACAAGATCAAAGGTCAAATCATGCAAGCTAGCATAAAAACTCAAGCAAGCAAATGAAAAAAACCAAGCGAGCCAGTAAAAGGAAATCATAAAAGCATAACTACTGACATGACAAAAATAACTACAGACATAGACAAAATCTACTACAGAATCACGTGCCCATGCAAACAATCCCACATCATCCACTCAGGTACACTAGCATAACAGGTAATCACTGAGCTCTTTGTTTTATTTTCAAATCAAACCATTCTCTCCACAAAACGGTTATTTTGCAAGCTGAGGACAACTTTTAAGTCAGTTCGACGGCATGGTTCGGGGTAGCCTTACTGAGCCATGATGACCTACCTTAGCCATGTCATGGAATGATGACCTCCATATCTCGCTACTATATCCCCTGATGATCAAAGCACCAAGACAATGTGCAATGATGTAAAGGAATGCATAAAATGGAAAATACGACGCACAATCATGAGGATGAGTGCATAAAAATAGCAAAATAAGATAGTGGGATATGCAAGAAGACCCAATTAAGCAATACAAGTTTCTCAGAAATAAAGGATACTAAAGGTGGGCTCGTCACGCACACAACAAGCTGCCCAGAAATTGATGATCAATTCCAAGCAGACGGGTAAGTTATCCACCCTCAAGCTTTGTGGTTTGATAATTTTTTAACAAACTCATAAATCACGAAAGGATTCAAGAAGAGGGAGCCAGAAGACCACCCACCTATCTATGAAAACTTGCAGGGGTTGGCCATCCTCCGCACAGTGGGATGGATGCCATTTATTATGGGATTGAGAGGATCTAATACAGTAGTAGCCTTAGAATTTACCCAGAACCTGAAGCACATAAAGGAAGAACAATATGTCACTTGGGTGAGGGGACTATGCATCAGGCTCGATGAAGAAGCAATTGCAAAGTATACATGATTTCCCATGGGGCTACATTGGGGAAGAGATGATATAGAATCTAAACAGAGGGAGAAATCAACTTTCTTTGGACAGGGGGAAAGCTATGAGGAAGACAAGAACGGGGTTAAAAGAGGCACCATGCCTGCGCCCTGGGATGAGGTAGATTCCATTGTCCTGAATTATATAACATGCACAGGGAGTCTCAGTTACATCCCAATATTCCATTTTAGAATTTTGGAGCTCTTAAGGAATAGGGGCCATATTAGATCAAACAATAATATCAACATTCCCTTCTACCTTCTGCAGTCTCTCTGGGAAATGAGCAAGAAGGTAGTGCAAGGGAAGGAGGATGCACTGGCTCACCATGGACTGATCAAGTTAATTATTTGTGAAGAATTGAAGGTGCAAATTCCAGCGCTCTCGTGGGAGGAATTTGTTCTGGTCTCAGCTGAAGACATGCAAAGGATGAAAGGAACGCCTAATCTAGTCATACCCTGGCCTTCGGATCAAAAGAAAAATCCACCTCGACATCGGGATACAAACGCAAAATTGACCCGGACAGCGATAACGAGGTCATGGCTGACATTTTGATTAGAATAAAGCATTCAAAGGATGCCTCTCACCCGAAAACCTCAGGGGTATCTGCCAGCAAAGAAGGGTCAAAATGACAAAGTGGAAGGTTGGCACAGCAGAACAAAGCCAAGCATACAAAGAAGGAAGAAAAAGAGGCCAGCCCCGTAATACAGGACCTATCTGACTCTGAATATTTTGGGGCAGAATAGGATGACCCTGATACACCTGTAGAAGAGGATACCTTCCAGTGGAACCCTTCGAGTGAAAATTAAAACACTAGGAAGAGTGATCAGCTGACTGAAGCATTGGATGAGCTAGAAAAGGTAAGAGAAGCGCTGGCTGCCTTAAGAATTGAAGCAAGGATCCACAGAAGCCAACCAGTTTCACCAGCATCCCCACCATTTATACATGAAAAGACCCAAATATTAAAAATTCAACACGCAGGGGAACTGAATCTGGTGGAGCAGCAAAATTCAACACTAAAAGAAAAATTGGGCCAATCCCAAGAGGCGTTGGCTCAGAGAGATCATAAAATCCTATAGTTGGAAGATACCTTAACCACCACTGCCAAAATTTATGAATATATATTAGGGCTCAAACCGCCATCCAGGGTCTACACTGTTTACCTGAAAGAGAAATGGGGCAAGTTCTATTTACAAAGGTTAAAGCAAGGCCTACCTTTGGAATTAACCACTCCAAAGGAGTTCGTAGACACCTCTCTTACTTGCACCGAATTAGAAAAAGATCAATTATGTGAATTTTTCCTGCATAATTTTGTGGTACCAAACTCACCTAATTGGTCACCGAATCGCTACATGGGGGACTTCCAATTAAGAGTACTATGCTCTTGGATGAACCATGAAATAGAGAGATCCCAAGATGCTCATATCTACCTCGCAAAAGAATGGGAGAACTCACTATGGATCAGAGTTGAGGCAACTCATCCTGAGAAAGTAATTCGGGATCACCTTGCCATCACCTTAGATGAAGATCTGGTTCCCATACTTCTCGAAAAACAACAGGAAGGAGTCTCACATTTTGACCTCACCACTCAATGCACCTACAGAGAAGTTCAGGAAGCCATCGGTGAGAGGTGGACACGAATCTCACAGGATTTGAAGAAGAGGGAGACTCACTCACCCCTTAGGATGGAAATTGCACTCACTAGAGAAATTTTTTATAGAGAGTCTTTGATAAAGAACCAGCTCAGATCCATCTCTTTGAGCCCTCCTTTCTTTCTCCCTTTGACTATTAAGGGGCAGATCGATGAAGAGTAGGAAAGGAGAGCATGATCTAAAGAATATCATACTCAAGGTTATTATAGACAAGCAGTAAATCCTCGAGTGGTTTCTTGGGATATCAGGGAGGCTGTCATGAAACAGGATGTGTCACCCAAGGATGGGTGACTTCTTCAAGTCCGGGGGAGATGATGAGCCTAGGATATAGGTACTCTATAGCCCCCTTTATGCCACACAAGAGCAAGAAAGGATAAGAAAATACCTCTGTTCATAGGGGAGAATGCATTTGTTTTGATTATTTAATGAAGTAGTTTAGAGATTATTTTTATTATGCTTAAAGTGTTTTATGTGCTAATTATATGAAAATAGGCATGTGTGAGCAGTGAGCAGGGAGCAGGTGATCTGGAAAACAACAAGTAAATCAAGCTTAAGACTGAAGATCACGAGTGACTCAGCGCTCACATTTTTCTGATTTATAGAAAGAACTCCTGTTAACCAGGATCATTGTTTACAATGTAGAGCTAGGTTATAATTAGGAATAAATAGGGACCTCTGGAGTAGTAGGGGGTTTGTTGACATTTTTTGAGAAACAATCTTCAGCATATTTTGTATTTGAGATAGTTATGTTTTAAATTTTTCTGAAACCTGAAGTTATGATTTGAGAATGGGAGACCATCGTTGTATTAATTCCTTGAGTTTATAAGCCTCTCTTTTCCTCCTGAAATACGTGTTGGGGAGGACCCCCTCAATACGTAGATCGGGAGTCTCGTGTTTCATTACAGGTATTTTTCATGCATTTTATTAATCGTTTCAATCATCATGATTGTGAAAGTACTTTGGTATTTGTTTAGGCATTAGATTTTGATTTTAGTACAAGCGACTTTCCTTTGTAGTTCGATAACACTGTTTCCATAGTTCTGTAACGCACTATCTGTAGTCCTGTGTGTGCCATCTGCACAGGCATATTTTATACCTGTTTTCCAGCATTTTTATACCATTTCCAAATAACGATTCAGATCTATGATTTCACGCATACTTTCCTTGCTTAAGTTTGATCACATAGAGGTTAAATATTTCAGCATTTGATTTGAATAGAACAAGGTTCAATTGATTTCAGTATTTGAATTGGTAGACAAAATTTGATTGTTTTCCAGCATTGAAATTCCTAGATTAGATTTACCATTTTTTCAGCATTCAATTCATAGAATAGATTTTACCAGTTTTCCAGCACTAAAATTCCTAGATTAGATTTACCAGTTTTTCAGCATTCAATTCTTAGAATAGATCTCTCAGTTTTTAGCATTTTCAATTCATGGATTTACATACTTTCATATTTCCTGCTTCTTAGTTTTTAGAACAATACTCCCTATTTCCCTTAGAGCATTCTTTAGGATACATTGAACATTCAGAATGAAAAAGATCACCCTATAGTGCACATATAGTGCTTAACATCTCTTAAGTTTGTACGGTCCCTAGTTGATAATTAAAGTATACTTCCAGTATTGCTACCCTAATTAGGTACCCATTCCTAGAGTCCACCAGGCACATACCTTGTCATTAATTCCTTTAAGACCATAGAAACTTGCTCATTTCCAAGTGTGATGATTAGGTTTCTTCCTCACTATATCAAGATGTCCTCCTACATCCTCAAGGTGGTCCTAGTACATAATTTCTTCATACTCCTTAGGGTTTCTTGCCTCTACAAGTGGGAAAGTGGAATGTACATAAATATCTTCACTTGGATTTAGGGACTTCTTCTCACTTCTCATCGTCATGGTCTTGTGGAAACATCATCATCACTTTTGGGGATTTTTTACACTTCACATCATCATGGTCACATTGACACAACATCATCACTTTAGGGGCATATTCAATGGATTTTAGTGACTTGATCCATTTGTGTACCGGTCAAAGTGGGTATGTGGAAATAACCACATGTTATCTCATCTCATGAGGGCCATGATAAATAGATACGCCATAAGGGTACCACTTTGGATTTATATACACTTATGTTAAGGCTGTTGATGTATATGTAACTTCGGAATGTATTTCACATATATGTATATTGCATTCCTATAGAGATGTTATTATTCCTCTATACGTAAGTGTCGTCATTTATATTGTAAGTGTCGTAACTTATACTTGATGGGTTATTAGACCACCTTGTTGGGGTCGGCCCTATATAAGTCATGTGGGTCAAAGGGTTATTAGACCACCCTATTGGGTGTCGGCCCAGTCAGCATTATGTTAAGTAGTTAAGTTGAGGCCGACCTAGTTGAGTAAAGGTCAAGTCAAGTTAGTGTATAAATAGAGAGTGTGTCTCTCTCATTTTACACATTCTATTCTCTCACTCACACTTGGGAGAGTGGCACACTTGTGGAGGAGGAGGCTTTGCTGCTAGGAGAAAACTATCTCTTGTATTCTGGTTGTATCATTGATCTATCTATCTCTAAGGAAGTTATTGGGGTTTTTCACCTTTATGGTTTTCCCCAAGTAAACTCTGTGTCTCTTGTGTGCTTACATTATTGTGTCCATGATTGATATGCTGTAGATTTGTTGTACATGTTGTTCTCTCAGTTAAGATCATAGATCAGATTGAAGTAAATTCTGAAAATTTAACATGGTATCAGAGCTAGCCTGAAAGAAGGCATGATATGGCATGTATGACACTTGTTGCACTTACGATGCTAGGGCTTGATATAGCAAAAACCAGTCATCGTAGAACTTTCGCTATAAATCCGTTTTGGCGAAGTTTTCGGATCTGAAACTTTTACAGGTAGAAGCTCAGATCCACATGTACCTTGTGTCCAAAGGAAAACCTCTAATTCGTTGTACTTTGTGATTTATGATCTGTACAATATAGGGTTTCTGCCTCTTCCAGATCTGAGTCAAAATCAGGTGACCTTGGGAAAAAGGTCATAACTTGGGATAGGAAGCTCCAAATGAAATTTCATAAAAAGCGACAGGTAGTACACAGAGTGTACTATCTCAAGAAAATTTGTCAGAGGCTGAAGTTGAACCAGTGACACATGGCACGCCGTACAAGTTCGCTCTCCTGTATTATCCCATAAACAGGTCATGTTGCGACACTTGGAATAACTCTCTCTTAGAGAATCCAAATGAGGTCAAACCTATTGGGATGGAAAGATAACAGGTCAGGATAGCTCAGAAAAAATTTCAGAGGCCGAAATTGAAACATTGAGACGGGGAACTTCGTACAAGTTCGCTCTCATGTATTATCCCATAAATAGGTCACATTGCGACACTTGGCATAACTCTCTCTCAGAGAATCCAATTGAGGTCAGACCTGTCGGGATGGAAAGATAATTGGTCGGGTTATCTCAGAAAAAATTTTCAGACCCTGTGGATCAAAAAGTTTGGAGTTACACCAGAAACAATAAGGTACATATTTATGTCAAAACATAATTATTTTTGAGTACCTTCATTCATGGCTTCCGGAATTTAGGGCTTCGAAGAAAGTTGGAATTTTTGTAATCGGAGACCACGGATGGATGCTACTCATCAAAATAGAAATTTAGAGACCAAGATTAGATTTTTTGGTTGGGCATAAGGCCGGGCTTGATCAAACCCCAGTTCGGGACTTTGATCGGAAAGATGGAAAATTAGGGCTTCTGCAAAAATTGGAATTTTGGAAATCTGTGACCATGGCTGGAAGCTCCTCAGAAAAATCGAAGCTTAGAGTTTTGAATCAAATCTTTTGGTTGGGTGAAGATCCGAGAAACTCAAACCCTAATTCAAGGTCCTCCCCAGTGAATCCAGAAATCTAAAAGGCAATTTTGAGGGGTGAAACTTTGTAGTTTTCAAATTTTGAATATACCAACTTGATCAGCTCATCAAGGCGCATATTTCTATCCTTTCGGAAGTTTGAAATTCAAAGTTTGAATTTTTGGGGTTTCTTTGACAAACCCTAATCCAGCTCCAGGTCCAGTTCTTGCAAATCAAGTGGATTGGGTTGATCCTAGAAGAAGATGGATTGGTCACCTGCATAAGTGAAGAAGTTCCTGTCTCAGAGGGAGATGAGGCTAAGGCCTTCCATAAGAAGATTACAAGCAATCTTGACAGGTATGGCTTACAGGTATGTTTCATGGTTAAGTTTATCATATGTGTGTCTTCATATCATTACAGTACAATCTTGATTAATTACTGGACTTGTCGTATCACCTTAATAGAAGATATTCATTGATTAAGGTTTTGACACTTATGATTGTACTAATGCATTGTGATGTTGTATGAGGTTTATGTTGGTTGCTAACACAAAAGGTACACCAAGAAATTCAAATCATGATCTACTTCAAGAACATATGCTCATGGTGACATGAAGACAAAGATTCATCCATTATCATGGATCACATAGAATATCTACTTACGAGGTATGTATAACTTGGTTCTACAATGGTTAACTTATGAGACATGCAGGTTACTAGCAAAAGTCACTGAAGAGAACCAGAAGACACTATGCGGGTATGTTAGACATAACTAGCTAGCATGCTAATCCCGGTATGTTTTTCCTATATCAAGCTAGAATCCTACCTTGTGTTAGGATATTATACTGTTGTGTTGTTGATAATGATTATTCATGAAGTCATAGGTTTGAATAATCATGGTTGTATGCATATTATGTTTCTTACCATAATTGATGATATGACTAACCAGAAGAATCATGAAGGTATAGGTTTGAATAATCACGAGTTTTATGCATATTATATCTCTTATCTTGATTGATGATTCAACTAACCAGAAGAGTCCTATGATCAAATAAGAATATGTATGAGTAAAAGAAGACTTCCCTGAAACCTTGAATACTAATGTTTATTATCTGTGAATGATCATGAATATACATGTTTAATATTATTGTGTTTTGATAGTATTAAGATTATACTAATAAATGTGTGATTATGTATGAGACCTCAAGGATAACACAATGATGATACTAATAAGCATGCATAGTGATTAAGGATGGATGTAAGTTCAAGGACAGGTAATCCAGGAAGCAAAGATCAAGAGGGAGCACACTCTAGTTGTTCCTGCAAGAAAGAAAAAGAGCACACTTCAGTAGTTTCTGCAAGGATGCAAATATTCAGAGGGAGTTGACCATTTCTCACAATCCACATAAGAATGGAGTTGCAGAAAAGAAGCAAAGACTGAGAGGGAGTCAACCCAACAAACAAACAAAGATAAGTATTTGAATTGTCATTACCTACATATTTTATTGTTTAAATAATACTGTTCAATAATGTATATACTGATGTTCCTAGAATTAGGTTGTGTATTATGCATATTAGAATAGTTGCATTGATGAACAGTATACTACTAATATGCATGGGTAAGTGGCCTATGGCAATGTACAACATTCCTACTTATCTAGAATGAAACCTCTTTGTTGACATGTTGGGAGTTGTGCACACTCTTAACAATGTTCTGGTAGAGATTGGAAGGCATCTAGAAAGTTACGGAATATGGATAAATGTTGTATTGAAGCATTGGCTAAGATAATTGCATGACTGTATAACATATTTATTTATGTGTAAGAATTTGTTCTGAAAACTATGAGATGTTTTCTAATCATGCAATTTAACTTGTTGTGTAGGAAAGATCGTATGCCATCACTTACAAAAGAAGAACTACAACATTTGTTCAACAACAAAATTATCTATTGAAGATATTGAAGTTCCCAGGATATGGAAAGAATGCCATGATCCGTCGATCATGAAGAATGATGTTTGGGATGTAGTCCCAAGACCTGAAGGGAAGTTTGTTATGACTTCCATATGGATCTATCAAGATCAAGCATGCTGCAGATGGAAGCATAAAGAAATATAAAAGTGATGAAATAGAAGATACACCAGATGGATTTCAAGACAACTTTCTTGAATGGTGTAGTTGAAGAAGAAGTGTATGAGGAGTAGCCACTTGGTTCTGAGACACATGACAGGGAGTCATATATGTGCAGAAATTGGGTATGATGCACCACTTTCTAGGTATGGAGGTGTGGCAGAGTGCAGATGGAATCTTCCTTGGACAAGGGAAGTATGTAGTAGAGATCCTGAAGAGGTTTGGGATGATGGACTGCGAGGCTATGGCATCGAACCTAAAGCTTCTGTGTGATGCTTCATCTAAACCAGTTGATGTCACTATGTATAGTCAAATGATTGGGTCCTTGATGTACCTAACGAACATGAGACCAGATAATTGCTTTGCGGTGAACACATTGAGCCAGTTCCAGACAGATCCGAGGAGTGTTCACCTGGTTGCTGTAAAGCATATTCTGAGGTACCTGAAAGGTACAGTGGATTATGGGCTCAAGTATGAAGCGAATCAAAATTTTAACCTGCAGAATTATGTTGATTCAGATTGGGCAGGCAGTGCTACAGATAGGAAGATCACATCTGGGTGCTGCTTCAGTATGGGATCAGGTGTGATCTCTTGGTTCAGCAGGAAGCAGTCTTGCGTAGCACTGAGTACAGCTGAGGCAGAGTATGTTGCATCCTGTTCAGCTATTTGTGAGGCAGTATGGCTACGGAAGCTGCTATATGAGTTATTTGATCTCCTGTTGGATGCTACTGGTATCTTTTGTGATAACCAGAGTTGTGTGAAGCTGTCCGAGAACCTAGTGTTTCATGACAGGTCGAAACACATAGAGATCAAATATCACTATATCAAGGATATGGTGCAGAGAGGACCTGTGAAGCTCCTGTACATTGCGATGGACGAGCAGATTGCAGATGTGCTGACGAAGCCACTAGCCAGGGTGAAGTTCGAGTACTTCAGGGAGAGGCTTGGTGTTCTTCAGATTGATGACACTTCGAGGAAGAAGTGATGGACACATTTGTAGAAGCCATTCCAAGCATGTTGGAAGGAGGATCCTTCACATGGCTTTGGATGTAAGCGCTAGATGATGAGCATCAGGACGATGCTCCAGTTACTGCTCTGTATATGCATCATGTTGGATGTTGGATATGATCAGTTGGATCATTTATATATGTACGCATCATGTTGGATGTTGGATATGATCAGTTGGATCATTTATATGTATATGTATGTACGCATCATGTTGGATGCTGGATATGATCGGTTGGATCATTTGTATGTATTTTGTATATGCATCATGTTGGATGCTTGGACCATGTATCTGTATATGTATCAGGTGGATACATTGTATGATTAGGTGGATCATGTATGGTGATATGTATCATGTATTTGTATTTGTATCAGGTGGATACACTGTATGATCAGGTGGATCATGTATGATGATATGTATCAGGTAGATACTTGGTATGCATCAGGTAGATGCATTGTATGATCAGGTGGATCATGTATGGTGATATGTATCATGTATTTGTATTTGTATCAGGTGGATACACTGTATGATCAGGTGGATCATGTATGATGATATGTATCAGGTAGATACTTTGTATGCATCAGGTAGATGCATTGTATGATCGGGATGATCATGGATGACGAGCTTCAGGATGTTGCTCCAGATGACATGCAGCAAGATGTTGCAGTGATGATGATCAGGATGATCATGTGTACATCAGGATGATGTATGGTGAGTATCAGGTTGATACTCTGTGGCCATGGAATAGGTTGTGCAGATAAGCATGTAATTTGTGCCTTGGGAGATTTACAGATAGTCTTTCAAGGTTTTGCCTATGGCATGTAATTTGTACCCTGGGATATTTGGCAAATGCTCTTTCGAGGTTTTGCTTGGGAGGACATATAATTTGTGCCCTAGGAGATCTGCAGATAGTCTTTCGAGGTTTTTCCTATGGAATGTAATTTTTGCCTTGGGATATCTGGCATATGCTCTTTCGAGGTTTTGTCCTATGGCATGTAATTTGTGCCCTGGGAGATCCGATAGGTTGAGTCGTGTGCTCGTAATCAGTCTTGGGATGCTCTTTTGAGGTTTTGCCATGACCACATGTAATTTGTGCCCTGGGAGATCCGATAGGTTGAGCCTTGTGCTCGTAATCAGTCCTGGGATGCTCTTTCGAGGTTTTGTGGTGACCACATGTAATTTGTGCCCTGGGAGATTCGATAGGTTGAGCCTTGTGCTCGTAATCAGTCCTGGGATTCTCTTTCGAGGTTTTGTGGTGGGGTCACATGTAATAAGTCCTGGAGATCTGGATAGGATGAAAAAGGCCTCAGATGCTCTTTAGGGTTCTTGCTAGTCAAGAGACTCTTTTAAGGTTTTGTGACGTACGTAATAAGTCCTGAGGATTCCACAGTATGGCTAGTGATGACGAAGACCTGCAGGTGGTGGGCCTACATCCAGTATGAAAAAGGACTGGCTCTGTAGAACTTCCTATGACGAGTAGATTCAGAGATTGATTGAGATAGAAGCAGCAGTGACGATGATCTAGAGAAGATGACTTGTGCTAGAAGACCTGTGTCGAGAAATACCTTCCTAGTTAAGAGGGAGTGTTGATGTATATGTAACTTCGGAATGTATTTCACATATATGTATATTGTATTCCTATAGAGATGTTATTATTCCTCTATACGGAAGTGTCGTCATTTATATTGTAAGTGTCGTAACTTATACTTGATGGGTTATTAGACCACCTTGTTGGGGTCGGCCCTATATAAGTCATGTGGGTCAAAGGGTTATGAGACCACCCTATTGGGTGTCGGCCCAGTCAACATTATGTTAAGTGGTTAAGTTGAGGCCGACCTAGTTGAGTAAAGGTCAAGTCAAGTTAGTGTATAAATAGAGAGTGTGTCTCTCTCATTTTACACATTCTATTCTCTCACTCACACTTGGGAGAGTGGCACACTTGTGGAGGAGGAGGCTCTACTGCTAGGAGACGACTATCTCTTGTATTTTGGTTGTATCATTGCTCTATCTATCTCTGAGGAAGTTATTGGGGTTTTTCACCTTTATGGTTTTCCCCTAGTAAAATCTGTGTCTCTTGTGTGCTTGCATTATTGTGTCCATGATTGATATGCTGTAGATTTGTTGTACATGTTGTTCTCTCAGTTAAGATCATAGATCATATTGAAGTAAATTCTGAAAATTTAACAAAGGCTCCTTCAAAGCTCTTCAAGGCTTCAAACAATCTCCCTTTATTATTTCCATATCATCATCATCATCACCACATAATCATTACCATTGCCACATAATCATTACAATTGCCACATTATCATCATCATTACAACATTGACATCAATGAAAACATGACTCAACAATCTTATAAGCTCATGACACAAATCTCTTGACCCTGTTGACATAACTTTACTCAACAATATCCCCCTTTGTCATTGATGGAAACAACTTCAACTCTCTCTCCCCCTTTGACATTAATGACAAAGGGGTGAAGCAAATTTGTTCACTTGTTCCCCCTAGGATTATGCTGGATCCCCCTCCCAATATGCTTTTTTTTGTGACTTTGTTTTGTTGGAAATTCTCTCCCCCTTCCAAAAGATAAATTTATTTGACTATGTACTCCTTATGAGAATATATTTCCTTCATGACAATTCTCCCATTTTTATTGTGTTGACTCCCCCTTATATTGGGTTATTTCTTGAAGCTTTCTGAAGTATCCCCCCCCCCCCTCGCCCTGCCCCCTGTGCTCTTGTATGATTTACCAAGCTGGCTACCTTTTTCTCTATACAATCCTTAAGATGTTGTTCTTTCTTTGGTCTTCTTTTCCTACTACTTGGACTCCTCCTCAAGATTATCCATGATAATGGGAGTCTCTATGACACTTTGTTTAAAACAATGTGTAAAGTTGCTCTGCTGCAAGATCATCATTTGTAATCCCGCACCTTTCTTTTTGCTTGTTGATTTGTCATTATTACTTGAATTTTCAACTGTTGTAGGTATGTCCTCTAAGAATTCTCCATTGACCCATTCTTCTTGTTTTTCCCTCACATCTTCAACATGTAATAACAATTCCTTTTTGTATTTGATCCTAGGATTGTTTCCGATTTCATTTGATATGCTTCCCAGCTCCATTAAGATAAGAACACATATTTCATTAAATTTGGAATTAAACAGTGGATCTAGAATTCCAAAATAACTAAAAAACTCAATTTTGGTATTGTCCTCGGAATAAAATGTTTCCAATTTTAATGAAATATGTGTTTAAGATGTTTCCTTTGGTTTCCTTCTTTGATCCTTGACCCTTCATCATCTGCATATAGGACCAATCCACAATATTCTTCCTTCTATTCTTCAGACTTCTTCTTCCATACCTTGTTGGAATTCTTCCCTTGATTGATTAGGACACTATCTTTCTCATTTCTTCCAAAGTTGTTTTTATAGAACCTTGCAATTTTCCCATAGTTGTAGAACAAATATTCCCTTTACATTAGCTATATGGTGACTTTGGAGCTTATGCATGATCCTTGATCACTAAAATCCCATTTTAGGCCTTAAGATGTCAACATTCTTCCTTAAATATTGTCTACGACCTAGAGTTCCATCCTTGGTGTGCAAAACCTTGTAATGGCACCCATAGGGCACATGTAGGACAAATTGTTTGTCTTATTATCTTCAAATGTCTTTCTTTTTCAGATGATCATGATCATATTGATAATGACGACGATGTCTTTGACAATGATGGTGTCAATGATGATGACAAATCATGATGATCATCATCATGTCGACTATGATGATGATCAGGATGGTGATGATGATAACAATGATGATGATGATGATTAGTGATGACGACGATGATTATTATGAAGATGATGTTCTTGATGATGATGATGTTGTTGATGATGAGAATGATTATCTTGATGATGATGATGACAATGATGATCAGGATGGTGATGATGATGATGATGTTTTTTTTATCATGATGAATAGTGATGATGATGATGATGATGATGATGATGATAATGATGATGATGATGATGATGATGATGACAATGACGTTGTTGACGATTATGGTGTTGATGATGATGACGAAAATTATGGTGGGATGGCGATGATGATGATGATGCAATTGTTGTTTCTAATGATGATGATCTCTATGAAGACGACGATCGTTGTGATGAAAACGATGACGATGATGATTTAGTTATAAACGCCATCATCACTAACATTGTCATTGTCATCACCACTGACATCTTCATCATCATCATCACTGACATTGTCATTAAATTTTTAATTTTATTTTTTTATCAATTTTTTTAAGTCAATTTCTTTCTATATATATATTATATATATGAAAAATACATACATAGATACATAGATACATGCACACACACACACACACACACACACACATATAAACACAATTCTATATATTATATATATGAAAATATATACTATATACATTAAAATAAAAAAATACATAACTTAAACACTACATAATTTTAAAAAATAAATAAATAAAACAAAAATAAAACAAATAAGACATAGGCTTTGTCCCTTCCCACATGACTTCACTTCACTACCGTTGATGAATATCATCCCTGAGCAGAGTTGTTGTTGTAAATGTAACTTCGGAAGATATTTTTTTTAATATTATTATTGTACTTTTATTGTACCTCTGTCGGAGATTTTTTTCCTCCATTCGGGGATGTCATTATTGTATTTGGTCATGTAAGAATATCGAGGTAAAACCTCCATTGTAATTCGGGGAAATAGTCCCCAAAAGGATAAATGTAAAATGTATTTTTTAGTCTCCCTAGGAGAGGTCAACCCAGTTAGTTGAGGAAGTCGGCCCCATTGGGAATTTAGGTCAGTCACACATAAAGTATAAATAGGGAGGCACCTTCCCTCATTTGGACACACACCAACAAGCAAGTTCTCTCCAAGGAAGAGAAAGACAAGTGCACTGAAGGAATAAGAAGGAAGCTGCAGAAGTCATCTTATCTTTGGGTTTTCTATATTGGTTTGATATTGTACTAAGTGACAAATCTATTATGGAAGAAGTTGTGGGTTTTCTCCTTTATGGTTTCCCTGATGAAAATTATTATGTTCCTGTGTATTGTTGTGCGTGTATATCTTTCAGATTAAATATCTAACATAATTGAATTGAAGTGCAAACATTAACATGGTTTCAGAGCCATTATGAAACAAGGTACTATGCAGCAGCGGAAAGCTAGGGTTTCAAAATCCAAGTTCTTCTCTCCACAGATCATCCAAAAAAGAGGACTAGGCTAGATCTCATCAAGAAGGCGCATCTTTTGGTGGTTATAGAATTCTGTTTGGAGAATTTTCATTTTTGGCCCTATCAGTGTTGTTGGGGGAAACTAGGGCATCACATTTTTGGAGCTTCCATTCACCAATCCATGAAAAGGAGTACATTGGAAAACTTTCCTTGAGAAGGCACATCTTTCTATCCAAGAATAAGTTCAATATTCCAAGTTTGAAAAATTAGGGTTTCTCTATCAAACCCTAGGTCAGCTAGCTCTAGAACTAGGTTGGGCATCTCAAATTGGTAATATCTAATTCCTTGCTTTTTCCATTTGAGGTTCTCATATCAAAATGTCAAATCACACCAAGCTTGAGGATAAGCTTGATGGAGTTGATAACTTCTGGGCATGGAAGCATAGAATCTCTCTCATTCTAGAAGAGAATGATTTGGACAAGTATGTGAATGAGGAGGTTCCAAAACCAAAGGGAGAGGATAACAAAGCAATCCATAAGAAGAACATGATCAAGGCCAAAAGTATCATTGCTGACTCCATCAAGGAACATCTCATCCCTCATGTCTCATATTTGAAGACTCCTAAGAAGATGTTTGATGCTTTGACAAAGTTATATGAAGGGAAGAACATCAATCAGAAGATGAATCTAAGGAACCAACTCAAGAATGTGAAGATTCAATGCTTAGAAACTATTCAATCTTCTTCACAAGAGTCTCTCAGATCAAGGAAGAAATTGAGGCAATTGAAGATAATTTTGAAGAAGGAGAGATTGTGATGACTACCTTGAATGGTCTCCAAAGACCATGGGACTTATTCATTCAAGGAATATGTGCCAGAAATAAATTAATCACATTCATCAGAATATGGGAAGAATGCACTGAAGAAGAAGCTCAATTAGTAGCAAGAGAAGAAAAGATGGGAGCTAATGATGACCAATCCCTAACTGCTCATACTAAGAAGAATCGAAACAAGAGGGAGTATCACCATCAGAAGAAGTAAAAAAATCCCATAGGAATCATGGATTTAGAAGAGACCTCTCGAGTATTGGGTGCTTCTCATGTGATTAGAAAGGACATTATTCAACAAATTGTCCTAGAAGAGGCATAATTCTCACACCATTGAAGATGATGAACCAGTAAGGAATAAAACCAAAGAATAAAGGGATGATTATTCAAGTGATGAAGAATATGTTTTAATCTCAGCTCTTACAGGTACCATCACCTATGGAAGCAATGATTGGCTTGTGGATAGTGGAGCATCCAAGCATATGACGGGGTACAAAGAATCTTTTGTCAACTTTCAGAACATGAGTCACCCCACAAGGTGAAACTTGGAGATGACTATCAGTATCCTATCAAAGGAAGTGGAGAAGCCTCTTACAAACTAGATTTATGCAAATCAGTAAAGATGAAGGATGTTCTTTATGTACTAGTTTTGAAGAAAAATCTTCTCTCCATTTCAGCCTTAGAATCTAAAGGACTTTGTGTTACATTTATTGATGTCTAAGTGCTAATGTGGCCATGAGGAAAGACAATAAATGATGCAACAGTATTTGGAGAGAAAGATAGAGGCCTATATAAGTTAAAAGGACAATCAGAATAAATGTTGGTTCATGAATCCATGGAACCAAGCGAGTTGTGGCATAGAAGGCTTGCACATGTACACTATAGAGCACTACCAATTGCAATCAAAGTAGTATTAGGTATACCATAAATTCAAACAAAGTATGAAGGCATTTGCAAGGGATGCGCACAAGGGAAGAATGTGAAGAAGTCATTTCCTAGAAGTGAAAGCAAGGCAAAAGGAATCTTGGAGGTAATTCACTGAGATGTGTGTGGCCCCATGTATTCCAGCTCCTTAAGCGGGTATGTATACTATGTTTATTTCATAAATGATTTTTCTCATAAGACATGGATTTATTTCTTGAAAGGAAAAGATGAAGTGTTTAGCAAATTCAAGTAATTCAAAGCCTTGGTCGAAAATCATACTGAAAAGAAGATCAAGACTTTATGATTAGACAATGGCAGAGAATTCACCTCAAAAGAATTCAAGGATCTTTGCAAAGAATCTTGGATTAAGAGGGAGTTGAGCACTCCTTACAATCCTCAACAAAATGGCATTGTAGAACGCAAGAGAAAAACAATAATGGAAGCAACGAAGGCAATGCTTCATGATCAAGATCTCCCAATGCACCTTTGCGCAGAAGCAAAAAGAATAGTTGTGTATGTACAAAACCATATACCTCACCGTGTATTGAACAACAAGACTCCAGAAGAAGCTTTCTCAGGAGAGAACCATAATTCAACCATCTTAGAATATTTTGCTTCCTTGTGTACATACACATTCCGAAAGAAAAGAGAATGGAACTAGACCCTTCAGGGAGGAAGGGAATATTCGGGGGATACACTGACACTTCAAAATATTACCGAATATACTTCCTAGTATTCAAGAAGATCGAAATCAATAGAGACATAACTTTTGATGAAGACTCAGCCTACAATAAATCAAGAAAATTACACACTGAAGAACCTGAAGTTACCAGAACCAGAGACATAGTTATGGAAGAGACAATCCAAGAAGATAATGAATACCATGACATAACAGAACCACAAGAAACTATAGATCCACCTTGTGATAAGAACCCCCACAAGAGAATACCAGCATGGGCACGTGAAGAAAACAAGATGCATAGAAGTATGGTGCTCTAGATGGGACACTCAGAGAAAGAAAGAGACCTAGACCATACTCCATCTATGTGGGCCTACTATGTGACATCATTGATAAAGAACCTTCCAACTATGAGGAAGCAGTAGAAAAGAAGGAATGGAAGGATGCCATGATCTAAGAGTACCAATCGATTATGAAGAATGATGTTTGGGATATAGTTTCGAGACTAGAAGGGAAGTCTGTTGTGACTTCAAAATGGATATACAAGATCAAGCATGCTGCAGATGGTAGCATAGAAAAATGCAAGGCGAGATTTGTGGCACATGGATTCTCCCAAAAAGAAGGCATAGACTACGAGGAGACATTTGCACCTGTAGCAATATACACTTCCATCAGATCTATACTTGCTTTAGCCGTAGTAATGAAATAGAAGGTACACTAGATAGATGTCAAGGAAACATTCTTGAATGGTGTAGTCGAAGAGGAAGTGTATGTGGAGAAGCCACTGGTATTTGAGACACATGACAGACATACTCATGTGTGCAAGCTAAAGAAATCCTTGTATGGTTTGAAGCAGGCACCCAGGACATGGTCTGGTAGGATGGACAACTTTCTGACGAGCTTAGGCTTCACCAAGAGTAAAGCAGATTCCAACCTCTACCTCAAGGTTGAGGAAGAAGACCAGTAATATTACTACTATATGTAGATGACCTGTTCTTAACAGGGGAGGATGAGCTCATTGTAGAAACAAAGAGAAGGATTTCCGCAGAGTTCGAGATGAAGGACCTGGGAATGATGCACTACTTCTTAGGTATGGAGGTGTGGCAGAGTTCAGATGGGATTTTCCTTGGTCAAGGTGTTGGGTCACGGATTTGTCCCTATTTTCAGCACTTATCGACACCTATTTCATCCATATTCTTCCTATTATTGCTCATTTATCATTCCATTTTCCATCCATTTTTTGTAACTGCTCGTAAAATACCATATTACTCCCATTGATGCTTTAGTGGTTAATAATGATTATTTTCCTTTATTTTCGATGAATTGAAGACTATTATGAATAATTTTACTGCTGATGGTTTGTGAAGTGATTTTTTATATTAGCGGCAACAACACTCATGGTTCAAGCCTCCAAAGTTGGCATGATAGCACATGTCCACATGGAATTATACAACATGGTTGTGTTCTTAGGTTTGATGACATGGATTTTTTATCTTGAATTCGTACCCATATCCAACATGGCAGCCTCGAGCTCATGATCAAACGGTCCCAACCAAAAATGCGTGCTAGATAAGAACACATTGATTTGCGTTTCAATTTGTGTGCAGATGAAGAAGGCTCTCGAAAATCGTGGACATGGGTTTTGTGCATAACAACCTCAATTACTGGACAGGTGAGAAAATTGCCCCAAAAAACCACAGTTTGAGAGATACGATTGGTTCTCTAAATATGTAATTCCCAGATTTGCAGTTATGACCATGTTTCAAATTAGCAAATTTGTTAAAACATATTCCAAGTTGGGAATTCGGTTCCTCATCCTCATAAAGGATTTTTATGTATAAATATGTAATCATTCTCATGTTTTTTGGCAGGGGAGAAAACAATCATATGCTATAGAATTTGACCCAGACTTTGTTGTAATGATTTTATTTCAATAATGCATGCTGGCAGTTCTTTAATTCTGGAGTTGTAGAGTTTCATTGTGGAGATCCAACTCTTCTCAGTGGAGGAAGGGCACTCTTCCCTGAGCATATGTTGGTGGCGTCAATTGTAAGTGTGTGTGTGTGTTGATATTGTTTTCATAGCTATTATTCATTTTATTTTTATTTCTGATTGTTGTTACTAATAGATTGTTAGCCAATGTAGTGATCTCAGTAACATTTTAGGATTAGAATTTAGCTTTATCAATATGTTTTAATCATACAGTCATTTGAATACTTGCAAGTGTGATTTTACTCTATTGCAACGAGTGAGTGAGAATTTAGCTTTATCAGTATAGTCTTGTCTTTGGAGAAAGTGTGGGTGTATGCAAAGTGATTCTAATTTTATACAGAGTGTAAATTCCATTTTATGCATGAGTTTCAACAAAGTGTTTTAGCAGAGAGTAATTAATTCAGTAGTTTAATTTGGTTTGAAATGTGCAATTCGATATTGCTTAAAGAATGGCTTGAGTTCGTTTACTTTGGATTTCATAATAGATGACAGTGTTGGATGGAAATTAAGCCTGCATATACTTTGCGCGATAGCTTTGAAATAAAAATACTTCCTCGGGCTGACAATTAACGCATGGGTGTTTCAGCTGTTTATTTAATTAGACATTTAATCTTCCCAATATTTTGGCGTTGTTGCCAGGGAAGTTATCAATGGTGAAAAAGTACATCTAACATTGTTTTGTAGATGCACTGTTAAAATAGAGCATGGTATATGTGTTCCTGATTCTAGGGTGTCTATGCGGTAAGACATAATGAAGAGCTATGCATCCTTCGACAGACTGTAATGGGATCGACCTCATAAGAGTCAAGGCATGTAGGATGCATGATTGTTTTTCATTTGATTGAATTTGCTTTTAAGGGTGGTTTGATTTCCATTTTTTCCAGTGTGTGTTATTTCTTTTATGCAAGAGTGGTTTTATTTATGGAGCTAGTTTAATTCATTTAGCTTTAAATTTAGATTGTAGTTAAATTTTGGGTGATGTAAGAACCCCCCTCCTTCTACTAATCCATTTATGAAGACAGGAGTACCAGTAATATGGATTCAAGGATGAACATAAGTTTGGAAGAACTCTCTCAAATCCTAGTAGCATTTGGGATTTCTTCTTCTCAGGAAGAGCACATCTTGACAGCAGTAAAAAACTTATCCACCTGTCCAGAAGTGAAAGAAGAACCAACATTCCATGAGCCACATATATCTAGTGGAGAACAATCATCCGAAACTGAGATTGAGGA